>JAFVLL020036723.1:0-19803 GCA_021397915.2 Tor tambroides | reverse complement strand
ACACATATATTGTGTAAACAAAAACTTTTATTTTGGATGCGATTAATCGCGATTAATCGTTTGACAGCCCTAATATATATATATATATATATATATATATGTGTGTGTGTGTGTGTGTGTTTGTATGTACATTAATTTATATGTATATACAATGCACTGTTGTTTAAAGTACAATTTTAATTTTTTTGAAGAAATTAATACTTTAATTTAGCAAAGATACTGAAATTTCTATTTATTGTAAAAACATGTCAGGGTTTTCACAAAAATATTAAGCAACAACAATTTTTAACATTGATAATAAGAAGAAATTTAAATTTAAGCAGTAAATCAGCATATTAGAATGATTTCTGAAGGATCACGTGACACCGAAAACTGTAGCAATGATGCTGAAACTTCAGCTTTACTGTCACGTGAATAAATGAATTTTAAAATGTTCAAATAGAAAACTTATTCTAAATGTTAATAATATTTAAAGCAAATTAAGTGCAAATTAAAATTAAAAACATTTAAAAATCTAACTGATGTAACATTAGCGTATGTAAAATGAGTGAAATAATAAATATGTTCAGATCATTCATTTCCAAATTTTATTGCTCAGTGATTGCTCTTTTATAGCTCAGGAGTGTTCAGTATCCTCTTAAATGTGGACTGCAGTCCCATGCACAGTGTATCTCTTTCTCATCAGACAAACAGAAAAAACACAGATAATAATAAACTCAGCTGAAGGGTGATGAGATGAACCTATTAACAGAACCTGTGGAGCAGCACACTATCGATGCTAGCATTAGCATCTTAATCAACCTTTGATTCTCAGTTCAGGACCTGCTTAAGCCAACACAATTAACAGCAAGATTGTAATTGTAATTATTAGCTTAATGCTTGGCCAGTATTTTCCAAGCAAATCCAACTTTGAAACCGAATCAATCTTTCCTCAAAAATGCAACCCACACAGCTTACTTACAGAGTAAATCTTGGCTAAGCGACTTCACTATAGTCAGATTAGCCTAAAATGTCATGATGTCAGATTTGCTCTCTCAGAGGAACTTAAAACAAACCTTTTATTTGTGAACAATTTGATTGGTGTGATAATGAATAATGGCTAATTATACCAGCTAATGAGCTCCACTGCAGTTCATGGATCCAAGCTTGTCACTGAAAACTTCAGATGGGCACTAAAATCATAATCAAAATAAAAAAAACATAAATTATAAAGATTTTTTTTGTTATTTATATTTATATTATTTATAATATGTTATATTCTATATTGTATTGCAATATTACTACTACTACCAGTCAAAGTTTTGAATAAAGTAGTTGAAGTTAAAGTAACAAAGCAAAACCAATGTTACTCACCTATCGAGAAGAAACAAAGCAACCTCGGCGTCCGATCGCAGGCCTTTCCGCTCCTTGATTTCTCTCCAGTGCTGGAAAGCTGGTCCGATATTTACACGGGCCTTTCTTCTTGCCTTATCGTAACACCGTGTCTACACTGGACGCGAGCGGCACGGCACGGCGCGACAAAATACTATAGAACTCATTATAATCAGTGATGCTGTCTACACTGGATGCAGCGCCGTGACACGACAAATCCCCGACAGTAAAGTGCTGCCGCATTCTATTTATGGCATATTGACACAAATTTCAAATGGTTTTCAACGGTCACTTTGTCGCATCCAGTGTCGACAGACCGGAACAACTTCATTTGTTCCGCAGATGTTTTCCTCTTGTTTTTTTTTGTTTTGTTTTTTTATCCGCCATCTCTAACTTTCTGTTGTCGCTCGGCTCGGCTAATGTCCGTCATGTGCATTGATGAGCGCTGTCTCCTCACGTCATAAGTAGACACGCTCCTTACTGCTGATTGGCTACAAGTTTGTTTTGGTACTGGCCCGACTCAGTTTTCTAAAGCGTTTTTGAAAAAAATGTATACCCCACCTTTAATTATTATTGATTAATAAAAAAAAAATCCAAAAGAACAGCATTTCAAATAGAAGTCTTTTGTAACATTAAAAATTATTGTACTGTCACTTTTGATCAATTTAATGCATCCTTGTTGAATATATATATATATAAGGAATTTTCTGTATTTATTTATTATTTTTACATGTATTTTGAATTTTGCATTTCATTGCGTTGTGTTTTGGGGTTAACTGAATTGTCTGTAAAATTGCAGAAAATTACCAGTAAATTTCCTTTTTTCCCCCTATTTATTTATTTATTTATTTTTATTTTTTTTTGCACTTACTCTAAACTTTTGAATGGCATTCCACAAAAATATTAAGCACCACAGCTGTTCAACATTGATAATATTACAAAATGTTTCTTGAGCAACAAAGCAACATATTACAATGATTTCTGAAGAATCATGTGACTCTGAAGACTGGAGTAATGATGCTAAAAATTCAGCTTTGCCATCAAGTCAGAATAGGCTACTTATAACTGCTGTCTGCCTCAAAATGTTGCTCTGCTTTGTCAGTGATGGGCTGAATGAGATTATTTCATGTTTTGAAACTGTGCTTGTGCCTGTGCTTTTGTGAGTATTGCAGCTAGGAACGAGACAGACAGCGAGTGACGAAGAAACTAGAAAGTAACATCAAACCAGTCTCGGTCACATGTTAACTGCCGGCGTCTCTGTGGACTTGTCCAGGTGAGCTATTGAGCTCACATTTCTTTGCCCCCTGGCATGAGTGCAGCTTTAATTTAGTCTCTCTCATCTCCCGCGCGGCCCCCTGGTGGGTCAGTGCTACAGGAAAATACAGAGGCAGAGATATCAGCGGATGAGAAAAGCAAAGTCATCCTTCTCTCTCAGCTCATGTCTACTATTGCATCAAAATCCACTGAGATCAAATGGATTTTATTTCACATGCCTCTTTGTGGAGTTACATGACACCTTCTTAAGGTGTTATCATCACTTAAAGGGGAAGCGTGTAATTTCTGAGTCACTATACTGTATGAAACTGGAAAAGAGGGTTTCCTCATCAGACATTGTTTGGATCAGTTTAGTCCTGCCCCCAAAATGCAATTGGAGTCAGTGTTACTATATTGGGCTGGTCGGGATGCTCTAATCATAACGTTTGCCATCAACGTTCACATTTTTCCAGGAAATCAGTCTACAAATGGCTTACCTATAGTTGCCTATTCATATTTAACATATTAAAGTGTTCTTTTTCACCTTTACGTTCTTAACAATATTGATGTCAAAGAAAATAGGGTCTAAAATTGTTATTTTACCTATGCTATAGGTGCTATAGTACCTTCATCAATAACAATCATCATTAATGAAACTGCAGTCTAAATAGGTTCATTAAAAGGGTTATATCAAAAGGAATTCATTTGCAACTTTTTCAGAAGTGATTTACAATTATAGTATATTGCTGCAGATTTTGGCTTCAAAAATGTGATAAATAAAATAAAGAAAGTGGAATAACTAACATCTCAAAAAAATAAAATTAAATAAATAAATAAATAAATAAATAAGCAGACCTTGGGGGAAAATAAAATAAAATAGTTTATGGAAAAACAAAATATTTTAAAAAATATATCAAAAATATAAAATAACTTTATAACTAACATTATAAATAGACTTAAAAGAAAAGGAAATATTTTAGAAAATATTTTATGGAAAAATTTCTAACATAAGCAGACCTCAAGGGGAATAAAATAAAATAACTTTTTAATAATAATAATATTTTTTAAAAGTTTTCCTATTTCTATTCTTGCTCTACTGTATGACATGATCATCAATCTTAAATTCAGTAATTAAATTTGAGTTACTTAATCCTTATGGAATCGTCATTATGGAATATCCATTTGTTATGCAGTCACTGGAGGAATATTTGTCCATTCCCATTTTGCAATAAGGTCTTCCCAAGCTCACTCACACAGAGGATTTCAAACAATATCTGGACTCTGCATTCCATAAAGTGTCCTGGCCTTCCATAATCAAGTCTGTTTGCTTTTCACTGCCAGATAGTTCACCTAACGCCCCATAGATCCACCTTAAACAAACTCACCAGGCTTAGCAACAAATCAATACCTCCCACGATCGATAGAAAAAGAGGCAAACGGCTTTTTTGTGTCAGCTGACTTCTTCAGGGACAAAGAAAATCCATCTTCTCTCCTCTCTTTTATAAGCACTTAATTATATTTTGTGAAATACTACTGACCCACTTTCCCCCGATGCCCTGTGGTCACACAAACGGTTTTCTTGCTGTGTTATCTTGTAGGTTATTGATAATACAGAAATAGTTGTTGTCGTTTGTGTGGCTCGGAGGAAGCTGGCATGCTTGATTAATTGCAGCAGCCACTAGAGGGGCATCGCCTGAACCTCAGGGGCACCAATGGCAACCCTTTAAGTTAATGGATGATCTCTATCAAAGCAAGATGATGCACCACATGTGTAATTATTGCCATAGCTGAATGAATTTGCATTAAAGCCAATAAACTGACATTCGGGCATGAGAATGGCAAGATGATTATGAGATGCGTTTTTATGCATGTATTTAAGAACCATCCGCAGGATCATAGTGAACGACTTCCTTCCAGCACTGGTGTCATTTTTTACTTTCCTTTCTCTCAGTCTCCCTCAGCACCAGATCCATACCTGCCTTCATGATAGAGTAGCCCTGGAGAGAGCCTGGCATGACAGTATATCCACCAGATCAACAACACAAATCATTTATCACATCTCATCAGCTTTTTATTTTCATTAGAGAGAGAGGAGAGTAAAGCCTTGTTTATGCATTTTATCTGCCGTGAAGCTCTGTAGCCCATGTGCGCTTCCTTCATGCCTCTCTGTTTATAACTTCAGGTTTATAAACTGAACACCGTTTTTTTCATTAAATGACAAGTGGCAGTGTGTGTAGAAAATACAGTGTGTATTAGACAGTGAAGTCACAGCTTGCCAAATTTACATTTACCCTACATATGTAAAGATAGTAGCTTTATTTTAGTATTATTTATATAAAGGTTTATATATACACACACATACACAGTGGGTATGGAAAGTATTCAGACCCCCTTAAATTTTTCACTATTATATTGCAGCCATTTGCTAAAATCGTTTAAGTTCATTTTTTTCCCCCTCATTAATGTACACACAGCACCCCATATTGACAGAAAAGCCTTTCTCCATTTATAGCCATTCAAAAATAGTTGTGTCTTCTGATGGAGTCATTTTTTTTGCAAACAACAACTAAATTATTTTATATCAGTAAAAAAATAATGATCGTTTAAATGACGTAGTATGGCTTATGAGTTACTGTTATTTAATAATAATAATAATAATAATAATAATAATAATAATAATTATTGTTATTATTATAGTAGATGGTTTGCCAGTGCCAAATGTATTTGAGCTCCTAAAACATGAAATGCTAATTTGGGAAAAAAATGCATCTGCTCAGCCAATTGCATCTGGATTCGTCCAATGGAATTGAAGCACCATGCACGGTTTCACGAAGCAAGGCATTGCACACTGCCACGTCACTTTTGACGTGCTCAGGCTTAAATGAACAAATCAGTGAAACAGAAGGAGAGTAACCAGAGGTGAGACAGAGAGAGAGAGGTTGAGCGAGAGAGACACAGCTGTACAGGCTTGCACATATGTATCTTTCCTCCTCTCAGTCTGACTGTTTGACATGTGGTTTGACTTGGCTTGTGCCAGATGAGCTCTTCCTCTGACAGCTGGATCCAGGCCGATCAATTCTCCCGGGTCCACCTGTCAGTCCGCGTTTCCTAACGCCGTCTAAAGCGGCGCTGGCAGCCCTTCCCTGTCCTTCTCTCCTGTCATTCTCTCTCCTCTCCGCTATCTCTTTCTCTTTATAATTCAGAGTTAATTTAGAGAGCGTTCTGCACTCGCGTGCTGTAATGTACCATCTCTATTCGGTTCGTGCAGGGTTAATGTGCTGAGCGTCAAGTACCATTAGCGTTCGGTATCAACGGACCCCTGGTGATGCGATATGTACCTCAAGACTACATTTATATTTTCTGGCTGGTAAATTCACCGGTGTTTGCTAAAGTGTTTTGAGGTGTTTCTCATATGTTGCTACGGTGTTTGTTGGCAACAAAAGCCCTTTCTCAAAAGCTCAAAGTGTTTTTTTTTTTTTTTAACATAAGTTAAAAAAAGTAACAAAAGTAGCCCAGTGCCCAATTACAAAAAATTTAAACTCATAATACACAATTCCCATACCGTAGTGATCATCAACACAGCTCAAAGGCTCCCTACCAGTGGCCCTGCTTCATAAAACTTAACATCAAGCACAGTTTTGTCAATGATAGAATATAAATATTTCAATACAAGCATTTTAGTCAAAATTTTTAACCCTCAGGGCACAGCAACACTTTAAAAGTAGCTGTTACGTGGGAAAACAGTGGACTTGACAACCCTATTGCGCACTGTAAATATATTTCATGGGCGCATATTGTGCATTCATGTTGCGTGCGCTCTGACAGACACTTTTACTCAAAGTAACTTTTATCATTTTATTAATTCCCCATGGGAATCAGTTTATTTATTCCATTTGTGAAACAGTCCCTTAAACTTGGTGTTGTTAATGCCATGCTCTACTAATTTTGGGTTAAAAATATAATAATAAATATAAGCAAACGTAATACTAATGCTTAAGCACCACAGATAAAGTCCAGAAAATTTCATCCAAGTGTCTGATTTGAAATTCCAGACCTCACCGGACATGCTCTGTGATCTTTAATTGATCAGAGTGTGCTATCAACGCCTGGACTTAATACTCCCATTTCCATAAGTCTAATAAAATGAAAAACTAAATTAGATTGAAAGCTATGTTATGAATGCAGTTTGAGAGAGACATTTTCAAATTAATATATCAAGCCGAAGCTGTCATTAGGTATTAACAAGGCTCTTTTCATTTCAGTGTTTGACATATTGAGGACAATCCATGACTTTCTTGATCTGTGGTTATAGGGCATAAAATCTTGAGTCTCTTGAACTTTTTTGGGGCAGCTGTTGGTCCTGCAGTAGTTTTTAAAACAAATACTTTAACAAACTTTAATACTTCAACTTTTTTTGGCAAAAAGACTTTAACATTTGTAATGCTTATTTCTCCATATGGACAGATTTGGAAATGTATTTCAGATAAATCAGCCTGCATGCAACCAGTTAGCGGACATCAGCAAACTCTGATTACAAAAATGACGCCATGCACACCGCATGATGGAGTGGAACGCGGACAAGTGAAGTACAGGCTACTGTGGTCTTTAAAGCTTGCTTATTACTTTGGCCTCTTTCCACAGGCATGTTGTTAGCGTTTTTAATACCTTTGCCCCGTTTGTTTTCATTTTATTCCATGACCGCATGTCACAGTAATTTATCAAACCTGCCTGCTTGTGAACTTGTGTTGTGATTAATAGTTGTGTTTTGGGGTGATATGTGAACACCAAATATATGGCCTTGTCATTTATCATGAGAATTCACCACAGGGACACAAAGTTCATGCGGCACTGGAAATATTAATGATCCCCGAAAAAACATAATTAATCAGTCACACTGCTTGAGCAGTAAACGCTAATGTGCTAATGTATTGGCTTTCTCAGCGACGCTTTCGGTCTCTGGCTACCTTACACGCATTGAAACTGTACAAACTGACATGTTTTCCATATACACTGAGTGGAACTCTGCTGGTTTTGCTTCAGGACCGATTTATATCAAGTTGCGAATCAGCACAATAACAAACATGTTTCATGCAAAAATGTCATTGTTTATGCAGATATTTATTTAAGAATGATGTAATATTATGGACAGGTTTCAGGTTAATCAAACACACAAACACACACACACACACACACACACACACAAATATATATGTGTATATAAATATATATACAGTGCTGCTGGAAAGTTTGTGAACCCTTTAGAATTTTCTATATTTCTGCATAAATATGACCCAAAACATAATCAGATTTTCGCACAAGTCCTGAAAGTAGACAAAGAGAACCCAATCAAACAAATGAGACAAAAATATTTTCTTTTGTCATTTATTAATTCAGGAAAATGGTCCAATATTGCATATCTGTGAGTGGCAAAAGTATGTGAATCTCTTGGATTAGCAGTTAATTTAAAGGTGAAATTAGAGTCCATCTGTGCAGAGGTGTTTTCAGTCAATGCAATGACTATCAAATGTCAGAACATGACCTGTTTTATTCAAAGAACAGGGATCTATCAAATTCTGATCATGCTTGTGGAAATGAATCATGTCACGAACAAAGGAGATTACTGAGGACCTCAGAGAAAGAGTTGATGTTGCTCATCAGGCTAGAAAAGGTTACAAAACCATCTCTAAAGAGTTTGGACTCCACAAATCCACAGTCAGACAGATTGTGTACAAATGGAGGAAATTCAAGACCACTGTTACCTTCCCGAGAAGTGGTCGACCAACAAAGATCACTCCAAAGCAGAACGTGTAATAGTCTGCGAGGTTGTAAAAGTTCCCAGGGTAACTTTCTAAGCAACTAAATGCCTTTCTCACATTGGCTAATGATAATGTTCATGAGCCCACCATCAGGAGAACACTGAGCAACCATGGTGTGCATGGCAGAGTTGCAAGAAGAAAGCCACTGTTCTCCAAAAAGAAATTTGCTTGCTAAAGCTCATGTGGACAAGCCAGAGGACTATTGGAGAAAGGTTTGATGGAAACCAAAATAGAACTTATTGGTTTAAATGAGAAGCTAGAACACACTGCATTCCAGCTTAAGAATCGTATCCCATCTGTGAAACATGGTGGTGGTAGTATCATGGCTTGGGCCTGTTTTGCTGCATCTTGGCCAGGACAGCCTGCCATCATTGATGGAACAATGAATTCTGAATTATACCAGCAAATTCTAAAGGAAAACGTCAGGACATCTGTTTAAGAACAGAGTCTCAAGAGAACATGAGTCTTGCAGCAAGACAGCAACCCCAAACACACAAGTCATTCTACCAAAGAATGGTTAAAGAAGAACAAAGTTAATGTTTTGGAATGGCTGAGTCAAAGTCCAGACCTTAATCCAATTAAAATGTTGTAGAAGGACCTAAGCAATCAGTTCATAGGAGGAAACCCACCAACATCACAGAGTTTAAGTGGTTCTGCACTAAGGAATGGGCTAAAACTCCTACATATTATTGTACAGGACTGATCAGCATTTACAAAAAAACTTTACCTTCAGTTACTGCAGCAAAAGGGGGTCACACCAGGTGCTGAAAGCACATACAAAAGTTCACATACTTTTGCAACGCACAGATATGTAACACTGGACCATTTTTCTCAATAAATAAATGACAAAGAAAATATTTTTCTCTCACTTGTTTGATTCGGTTCTCCTTGTCTACTTTCAGGACTTATATGAAAATCTGATCATGTTTTGGGTCATATTTATGCAGAAATATAGAAAATTCTAAAGGGTTCACAAACTTTCAAGCAGCACTGTATGTGTATATATATACATCTCTTCCATCTTTATTTGAGCCTCTAACTTTAGAACTAATTCTTTATCTATCTGTCTTCTTTTTATTTAAAAAACCCCCAAAACAAACACACACATTTGACCCTCTATCAATTGCATATTTATTCTCTAACTGCTAGGTTTTCTTGACAAATCAACACTAGCTTTCTTTTTTCTATTCTATCTACTTGTTTCTTAAAAAAAAAAAAAACACACTTTCTTTTTTCTATATTCTGTCTACTCGTTTTCTTTATATAAAAAACAAACAAACAAAAAAAAAAACACCTTTTACGTGTACTGCTTTAGGCTAACCAAGACTTGTCATAGCACTTGCATGTTGTTGCTCTTTTGTTGGTTTTGATTGCTTTTAATGTCCTCATTTGTAAGTCGCTTTGGATAAAAGCGTCTGCTAAATGACTAAATGTAAATAAATGTAAATGTAAATATATATATATATATATATATATATGCTGTATATACACACATGTAATGTAAATATTTATTTTAATTACAAATAAAACACATACATACATTTTTGGTATAACGCCTAAATAAAATCTCACAATAACCTCAACTTTTGTGATAACTTCAAATTTTAAACACAACTTATTTAGACCTATGACTTTGATTTTATGCCAATTTTAGATGCGATTTTCACGCAATCCTGAAGACCTTAATTAGTTGCTTCAGGTGTGTTTGATTAGAGTTGGAGCTAAACTTTTCAGGACAGCCGATCGCCAGGAACAGGGTTGGGCACCCCTGCACTAGACTGATAGAGGTTACAGCCCTCTTAGAAACAACCTAATAGTCTCTTTTGTTCCCTTTATGAACTCTGCTAAGATTAACAGCATTATGGCCATGCTGTGAGTACTGTACATAAAACATTTATTAGCTTTCATGCAACGCTTGCCGTCGATGTGCTCATCAGAGAAGTTAGCACTTCTCAGAAGATGAGAAAAGCATGAAAAAGGTATAAGATGATAAAATAACCAAAAAGGTTACAACATTCACAGACTCTCACATATCAGATGTACAATTTCCTTTGCTGTCAGCATGATCTCATTGCTCCTTCTTTGACGACCATCTTGAGTCTCGGCGCGGTAATCCTTTTTGTCTGTGTGTGTACAATTTGTTCCCCCCACTTTCACTGGTAGTGGCATGAAATAAAGCCTTAGGTACAACAAGAGCAATAATCTGTTGGCACATGGAAGTCTATAAAGAGTCTGGCCACGTCTTCAGCATTGGACAGTGATATATGGGGCATGATAGGGAATTGATTAGCCTCTGTTTGCGCTTAGCGCCTCGTAGTAGTGAGGTAAGGTACAAGCGAGCGAGGAACCTGTCATCGCACGTTTATGCCGCTGAAAGAATGAGTTTCCCCCCCTCCCTCGCTTTTGAAATCGAAGCATGCCCTTTCCAAACACGCTGGGAAATCCACATTTTCATATGCCCTTCCAATACTGGGCCAGCGAGAGCCTAAAGCACTTGACAAAAAAGCAATGCTTTTGCACGTCTGCCAACAGCAAAGAGGGGGATAAAAGAAAACAACAAACAAACATTAATCTCGTCCTTTAATTTATTCATTTCAGCCATGATTCTGGCTGGGCGAAACCGGGAGTGATGGCGTTTTCGCGGCGCGTTAATCTCACAGGAGCAGCTGTGTGTGGAGGATTAGGTTCTGATAGAGAGCCGCTCGTGCCGATTGGACGACGGAGCAGCTCGCACATCAACACCAGTGTCCGTCGGAGAACGGTTAGAGGCCAAGTCGGCTCTAACATTAGCATCGCCCAGCAGCAGCGGTCAGCCTTCACACCGCATTCACATCAACCCGCTGATGAGCTCTTAAATGAAGACACTAATTTGTGCTCAGCTGTTTCGCCTGCAGTGTATTTTACTCATGCTGTCCTTCACCTCACTGTGGGAAACTCAACTTGAAAATTTGAGCCTAATCTAAGGAAATTTGAGCTTGGATGCATATGAGCACCCTAGCAATCACTTAGCAACATGTATGGTTACACAGTGTTTTAAACAGCAACCATATTTTCTTCAGAAAATGTAAACAGCTGTTTTTCATTTAAAAAAAAAAAATTCTGATATTATTTTCACTTTGCATTTTTACCTTGCTTAAAAAAATTCCTCCTTGCTCAGAAGAGAAAATAGGACAGCATACTAGCAACCACCCACAAAGCCTAAGCATCATGGCAGTGAGTTTTACACATGCAAGCACAATTTTTTTATTTTATTTTATTTTATCTATTTAGGTAGGTAGGTAAAAAAAAAAATATATATATATATATATATATGTATATATGTGTATATATATATACATATATATATATATATATATATATATATATATATATATAGGCCAAAAATAATTTTGATTTTATTTTTTAATTTGGAAAAAAAAAAAAAATATATATATATATATATATATATATATATATATATATATATATATATATGTATATATATATGTTTAAGTATGTATGTATATATGTGTATATCTATCTATAAATATAAATATATTACATATATTTCTTAAATATATATATACATGCATGTGTGAATATTTATATATACATGTAAATATACACAGTACACACCCATATATTATCTATACAAACTTTTATTTTAGATGCGATTAATCGAGTTGACAGCACTATTATTATTATTATTATTACTACAATTTTATTTTGCAACAAAAATAGTTTTTCTTTTTCCTTTGCAAAAAAAAAAAAAAAAGCCCTACTCAAACTGTGCTTTTTTATCTACTCCAATTTTCACTCTGTGTCTTCTGTTGTGTACATCTTCCTCTCCAGGATGCAATAGCAGAACAAGCTATTCCAATCTCCTGTTTTTCCCACCAATGAAAAAGCCTTTTTAAGCATTCTGTTCTGCACAGGCAATCTCTCTTGGCCATGTATACATTGCTGGGTAATCAATCCGCCTATCTGGGCTGAAGTGTTAAATGTCCTCGCATGGTTCCGGCTAGACAAATCACTCCTTCTGAAAAAGACAAACCTGCATGCCGTTCATGGCATTGTGAATAACACCTCTGTACATTGTGGTAAAGTGACCTTTTAAGCTTTGATTGGCGTGTCAGGGAGCTTGTGTGGGAATGACACTTTGCTGATGTGTTCAACAACACACCAATGTCAAGATTGTGCATGCGTGGGTGGAAAATAAGAGAAATGTGCTTGTGTGTATGTGCATGTGTGATGTGTGAAGGCATTAATGTATGGATTCTGACGCTAATGTATGCATTTGTGTGGGTTTTGCGTGTGTGTGCGCATGCATATGCACCTATTTGATTTGCAAATACCAGCCTAGGACATGAAATAAAGAATTTAAATTATATCTGCTCTTCTACCATATTACCATAGCATTTGTTTGGATTTGTTGTGAAGGCCTTGTAACAATATTTACAGGCATGAAATAGTAAAACCGCCCATAACTTCAAGGGGGCTTAAGCAAACTCATTCTTTTATTCATGACCACACAAATCACATGAAACAAGATCGGCTCCGTTTCAATTGCTGTTTGAGGCGAAGATCCTTCTTGTTCTTCAAACACGGCCTGCGAACTTGCTGCACCAAGTGGAAAATCCCCAAAACTTCTGAGCCACATCTGCAGAACCGTGACTGTTCAACTTTTAAACTCGCTTGCTGGAGATGCTCCAAATTATTAATGGAAGTACACTTGCCCATGGTTGTTCAGTCGTTAGTCCTGACACTTTTTCTGATTAACGAGGTGTTCGTACGTGATTAACGCCGATCTGATTGGGCTGTCAGTCTTCCAAATAGACGCCTTACCGCCACTCAACCCACGGCTGTTCCTCTCCAAATGGGTCAGTATGGATGCCTCTAGCACTTCTTCATCGTTACGATCCGAATAGCCCTCAGTAAATTTCCTGCTGTCCGTATCGATACGTGCACCCATGGGACGTGAGCCCACCACACTTTTAAAGCTTATGACCACGTCTTTCTGCCCGTCAGCAGCCAGAGGATACAGCAGGGTCAATGGAGCTAGACTGGAGGTCAAAGGCTGGAATGTTCACCATATTTTATGATAGACATCAGTTGGAAGAACTCTACTGTCAGCAATAACAGGTTGTCTCCAACAGTGCTTGTTGCGGTTTCCCACAGCTTATTGAATGGAGTTCTGTTTTTCTTAGTGTTGTGTGCTAATATATGACATGGATCAAGGATTTTCAAACTGGGGCCGCAAGGGACTATTAGGGGGCCATAGAAATGTTTAGAGAAAAAGCGATAGATAGATAGATAGATAGATAGATAGATAGATAGATAGATAAAGAAATAATAGATAAAAATCATATTATGATTACAATAACTAAATAAATTAGTTTTAGTTTAAAGTTTAAAAAATAAAATAAATTGATTAATAAAATAATTAAAATGAACAAAAATGTTATTCATTTATTTGTTCAGTTTAATAATTTTAATAAAATTCTATATATAGATTAAAATAAATAAGTAAATAAATGAGTAAATAAAAATAAATGAACAAAAATAAAAACAGAATAAAAATAATAAAAATAAAAAAGCAAAAAATAGGATTAAAACAAATCAACAAGAAAAATATTAGTTAAATAAATAAATAAAATTGATTACTTGTTAGAACATGCTAGAATAAAATAAACAAGTAAATAAATGTGTTTAGAGAAAAAAGTATGGCGTAAAATCTTTTGTAAAAGGTTTTAAAAATATACGATTAAAATAGTCAGAAAGAATTTTAAAATAATTTAATAAATGTTAAAATAAAGTAATATAGTAAAGAAGTAAATTAAACAAATAAATAAATACAGTATAACAGTTCAGTATTATAATGAGTAAAATGCATAGTCAATGTAACTTAATAGAAACTAAATATTTTCCAAATAATATTTTAGACATATTCCTAGCATACATTTTTCACAGTATAAATAGGGGCTTAACAACTATAGAGATGCTTTAAAACTATAGAGATGCTTTGTAAATTTTAGAATGGGGGTCCCTCGCACAAGGATGCTCATGTTTGGGGGTCCGTGGCAGCTGAAAGATTGAAAACCCCTGATGTGGATAATCGCATTCTGAGAGCGATTATTGTGTTATTATTTTACATGATGCATCTTATGTCATGCATAGGAAGCCATAAATCAGTTTATTTTAATCCAATACGTGTCCACATGCGTTAAAATGTCATTCAGCACATACATTACACATCCAATTTCACATCTTTCTCCTCCCTTGAAGTTCACGTGATATTGATCCATCTCCATCTCTGTTATCGCTCGGGTTTGCGCATGCAAGTATCATTAGAAGCTACTTTATCAAAATGATCCTTTAACCCCGGCGGAGTTTGACCCATGTCCACCCTTTCGCAGTCATTATCCAAACAGACCTGACCCCTTGACCCCTGGGGAAAAAGTCTAGCGAGGTTTGCTATCATCTCATCTGCTTTTCAGACTTCGAGAGTCTCGTCTCGGTGCCTCGCTGATAAGATACGTTTCCTTGTTACTTACTGCTATAGTTCAATTATCTCTGTTAATAAATGGATCTCTGTATCAAGACTGCACACTACGATTCAAGAACATAAATTCTTAATGCAAAATTGATCCATGTCAGATTCCCTTCGGAGAATCAATCACGGGCGATCGATGCAACGCAATATGCCACTGGTCGACTGGTTTAGATGTGTATTTTATCAAACATGTGAACTTTCCTTTCCTCTGAAGCTGGAGACTTAATGCGCAGCGAAAGAAGGGAGGAATATGGCCCAATGGGAGTCGATTATTGACCGCGGTACGATGTTAACAGGAGTGAGCAATGCAGCAGGACTCATCAGAAAATGAACATAGATCATACATACGTGAGCAAGAAAGCTCCTCACCCTGGCTGTTGGAGGTGTATGACAGGCCATTTGTTCTCTCCAACGGATTCATTTTCAGCCAAACGCAGGAGACTGGTGACAAATACTGTCTATGGCATGTTTTACCATGGTTCTTCACCTCACCCGTAAATACAGGCTTTCTGAGCGTCCCCAAAACCCCCGAGCTGTCATCACACCTCGGTTAGGTCTGAAATAAATTGTGCTCTGCTGTGAATTTATTTTAGCTTTTGCCATATTTATTAACTGGGGAGATTCCCTATTTTCAGGGGCAGAGCAGTTTGTTAATTCAGAAAAACTCCACAACCCTTAAATCAGGCGGATGTCAAAAGCGGTTCCTCTAGCATTTCTCCCTGCCCTTGTGATGGAAGCCTTTCACCCCTGTTAGCCTGCACCGAGAGCTTTGGGAAAGTTGTTATCCAGTGGATTTCAAAAGGTGTTCTCCGGTCTTGTACCATTGACTCAGACTCAAGTATTTTTTTCCCTGATGGATTTATGTGCCACATAAATTCAGTGCATTATTATCTGCCCGTGGCAAGTGTTCCCAACACTGCTGGGGTGCCTCTTTTTTATATATAAAATCCATATCACTTTTTGCTGAAATCATATTCCTGTTACTTCTTGGAACTAAATGCTAGCTCGGCAGTTGTAAAAACAGATGGACTTGGAATTAGTTTGAGGTATTGTCGTATTTGCACTTTTGAAAAAGTATTCTAGTAAGAATCTATATATATAATACACACACATACACACACACACACATATATACAGTATTTATATAATATACACACACGCAATATTCAGTGACTTTTTCTGCCTTTACATCGATATGCCAGTAGTTGGTGAAAGGTGTTCATCTAAAATTTGATTTCTGAATCATTCGGTCAACCGATTCATTCAAGAAGGGGCGAAGTAAGCGACAATCTTCACGAGTGAGTTAAGGTGTGGTCACATTTACCAAAAAATCCAGTATTTTCTGTTGGAATTCACATGCAATTTTGTTTGTAATTAAGTTGGTTGTGTGAATTTGCCGCATTGACCATCAGAAATCTGCTTGGCTTGACTGTGTGAGCAGTGCTTCATGTATCACAAAACTATTGACAATGGGCTATAGACCTTTTTTTTTTCTAATATGACCACACTTTTATTGAATCATTCAGTAAACGGATTTTCTTAAAACACTGATTCATTCAGAAACAAAACAGGCAACTTTTTTGAGGTTTTTTTTTATGACTATTCATGAGTTAGGCAGTGAATTCTTCAGTCAGTCGATTCAGTGATAAACACCAACTCATTCTGGAATGAAATAAGTAACATTTTCAGTGATTCGTTGAATTGATCATTCAAAAGATTTGTTCAAATCACTGATTCACTCAGGAATGGAGCACCGTTATTGTATGTGTTTTGCTCAGACGCAACGGTTAGTTCTTGACTTTCTTTAGAAACGTTTTTATCATGCTGTTGGTCAAATGATCATCTGAACAATATCAATCTTGCTTGTGATATTAATTAATTAACCTTTATAATTTGTATAATTTGTCATGCGCATATCTGCCATTTTTGTAATAATAGCCTATATTACATGTGTAATTTTTTTTACTGTTATGCAACCATGCCATTGTTGTACTGATGTTTGCACGATTTCTGATGTTCCCTGTTCATTTATTTACCTTTATTTCAAAGAAAAGAAAGTAAACTGAAAACTTGTTTGTATTAATATACAGTAGGCCAAATTTAGACTCTTTATACTTGAGGTATAAAAAAAGAAAAAATGACTTGAGTCATGCCAGCAGAAGCATCCAGAGGCATTTCACTGCCTAACATGAAAAGCGATCCTATTTTCTGAGAGCGAGGCAGAGAGAAAGAGGAGAAATATTTCATTAAGAAGCATCTGACTCCAGTCTGAGTGCCGCCTCTCTGCTGCTTATCCTTGAGAAGCCATATTTCCAGCCAGTTATGGGACCATAAATTACCTATTGACTACCTTATTATGCTTATTCGATTTGCTGTGATCAAGAGGGTTATTGAGGTGTCAGGCCCGAGTGCCAGGGTTGATAGAGCCTGTCTGGATGCCAGACTCTGCCAGGGAGAGTGCAGAAGCCCAAGCGGTACCCGAGTGAGTCTGAGGCCTCGTGTAATCGAGGAAGTTGATAGTACTAATGGAGGGAGCAGGGGGCTTTGTTGAATGCTAAACTGGCACTCATCTGCAGATACACTCTTATGGAGATGTATCAAAGAATAAATTTAAAGATGGTCTTCTGGTCTAGACTGCATGGGCACATTGGCTGCGGTTGGTATTACTGGGTTAGTAAAGATGCTTCTGCACGTTGGACTAAGAATGGCACAAGTGCATGGCGCTGTCTGGTGTTGTAGATAAAGTCAATGGCTGTGCTGAAAATTAAACTTGACGGAATAGTTCACACGAAGATGAAAATTCTGTTATCATTTACTTAGCCTCAAGTTATTCCAAACCTGTATGAGATTCTTTCTTTTGTTGAACACAAAAGAAGATGTTTTGGTTACATGTGGGTAACCAAGCAGTTTCTGGTCCCCATTGACTTCCATGGTATTTTTGGTATTTTTTAGCAACTGTTTAAACGACCCAAGGTTTTTTTTGGGATTAAGCAGTGGGAATGTCAGTGGGAACCGAAACTGTTTGGTGCCAACTTTCTTTAAAATGTCCTCTATGTTCATACAGGTTTCAAACAACATGATGGTGAGTAATTATTGGTGGAATTTTAAATTTTGGGTGGACTATCCCTTTAAAACCAAGCGAAAAATATTTGAACAAAAGGTCCTGAGAGTGCACTTTCAAAATTACGCTTTTTTTTTTCATTTACGCAAAAGGTTTACTGGGATCTCTTATCCTTGATGTTTTCAAGTCTCTTAATCAGCTGACGTAAGAACTCGTGAGATATGCATTTCTCTAAATCAAGATCATTCATTAAACCAGGACTCTTACTGTTTTTGTGTTTAGCCACTCGAAAGAAACATGAAGAGGCTAAATGGGAAAACAACATGCTCACCTCATTTCATCTCTTCATTTTTAATTTAATGTGGCATCAAGCTCACTTACGGTGTCTTAAATTCAGGTTTCATTACCCTGGAACCATGTGGTTCCTCTCGCAGCAACCAGCGGCTGCAAAACTTCATTACCAATATGCTCCACAAATATGCTTTCTGCATGCTCGTTTAGAAATGAGCGAGCTCGGTCATTTAGCAGACCGCCGTGTGTTGTAATGGAGTTTTCGGAGAGAGAGAGAGAGAGAAGGGTAGAAACTGGAAAAGGGAAGGAAAATGCACGAGAGGTACAGACGGGGAGTGTTGAGGAGGGACTGCAGGAAGTCGTTAGACAGGCCTGTTAATTGAGTCAGTGAGATGGAGCGTGGAGTGTGTTTGTCTGAGGACCAGATGACCTTCAGCACAGACATGGGCATTAATTAGTGCTCTGTGCACAGGTGAACTCCTCCAAGCCAAATGAGGAGGAGAGGCCCGTCTTTTTTTTAAGGTTTAATGCGGTTTCCAGCGATAATAAAGTCTTCAACATCCTCCCTTTGTAAAGTCTTTCGTTTATGTATAAAGTTGTGACTGAATACAAACACGGAAGGCCTTTAACTTTCTCTTATCTTGTACTTTAACTGTTTTTCTCTCTGTATCTCATTAACGGCATTGATTCGAACCCTCTGGGTCTGGGTTTGGCTGTGATAACGTTGATGTGTCTGTCCTCTGCCTTATCCCAGATGTAAGCGATGATTTTTCGGTGATACGGATGCCAGATTTTCTCTCACACACAGTAATAGCGCAGCAAAACAGAGCGAGAGCTTAGATCTGTGTTTGCATTTTTTATCATCACCTGTCTGATTTCCTTTGAGCGCCGATGACAAATCCATGGCTCTCTATTCAGCCTCAACTGACTGTTTATTTATTTATTTATTCCAGGAAAAGCTTCAAAAGCAACGTTGTGAACAGATTTAACTAAAAAAAGACACAAAGCCACTGATCTGACAGCAATCAAAAAATTAAAGGTTTTTAGTAGTGCTGCTGAGCAAAACGGGAGTTAAAAAAAATGGAAGTTGCGAGCTGGAAAATTAAAAGATCCCAAGTAGAAGAGAATTAGAGTTGACAAAGAAAACTTCTTTTTAAGTATATAAAGTAGGTGACACCGTTGCTGTGAGATTTGTATTCAACTATTAATGCCAATTCACAGTTAAACATTTAATATTTGTTTTACCCAGACTCCATTTATGGTCATATATGCATAGGAAAAAATAGGAACACCAAACTCATTTTGGTCAAAACAAGGTTCTGACCTTTAAAAACAATGAGGCGACTGCAGGGTTCAGTTGACACTTGACCCTTCACAAAAAGAGGTCAAAAGGCCCTAAGGTTACTCAAATGGCAGAGGTTTGATTTGTTGAATGTGTACCTTTTGGATGAGCTGCAATTTAACGGAGAAGAAAAACA
>JAFVLL020036722.1:0-26006 GCA_021397915.2 Tor tambroides | reverse complement strand
ACATATATATATATATATATATATATATATATATATATATATATATATGTTTCAAATTTATATAAAAACTATACAGGTTTCTCAAAGATACAAAAATAATGAAACAAGATCCTTTTCTTATTTCGCATCTAATTAAATGAAAATTTTAATTTAATTTTAATGTTTAATTGTACTTTTTTTTATTAAAGATTACGTTTTGGGGCAACTTCATATTCAAATAAAATCAAAGCTAACTTATATAAGGTACCAAAACTCAGGAAAGCAATGCAGCAGGAAATAAGCAGTAATTCAAACTTACCACTAGGGTCCACTGGCACGTTTTTATCAATGGCTTGATAGATTCCAATATCTGACAGAGTGGAATCTGGACGCTTTGTGGAAGATTTCTAAACACAATCAATGAAATAGTAAGCATGTTAGATGTATTTATTTATTTATTTATTGCATACTGATGCAGGAACAGCATAATGCTACATATGAACCCATGAAAACCCAAAAATAATGCAGCCTAACCTTTTAGGTTTACAAAATAATGATACTGCAAATGTCTTGAAAAAAAGCCAAGGTTGACTGGTTGAATCATTTACCAGGCTAACTTGAGTCAAAGCCTCAGCCAGGAGCTTCTGGTTGATTCCACAGAGGTTGGCAACCTTCGTCTGGCATTTATGATGAACGTTCATACTACATTCTGAACAGAGAGAGTAAATTGCATTAGATTTTAACAGAGAAGAAACAAAAAGACAATGAAAGGGAAAAACAGATGAGACAACCATTAATAAAACAATATCATTCTTACCTTCACACTTGAGGCCTTGTTTGACCATTCCCCACAGCAGACTCCCACAGTGATCACAGAAGGTCGGGCTCATGTAGTTATGGGTCTTGAAGCGATGTGGCATGTCAATCTTAAAGCGCTCCTTCTGAAACTGCAGATGAACAAACAGACCATCAACACCAAACTAAACGGAAATGCTTGTGGGCACAGATGCAACATCTACAACGCCTCATGGTGCCCTTTCCAGAAGAGGTCCTTCCTAGCCACATAGATCCACCAAAGTACTGCTAGACTGCTTTACAGTGTTTAGTTTAGTTACCATAACATACAGTATTTGCGACACTTTTACAATATCATGGTCTTCTATTGATTACTGACAGACTCTGATCCTTGCTCAGTTTGCTATTGGTGTTGGAAACAGAAGGACCAGCCCTTTGGAACTTCAAGTGAATGTTTCTTTCTTAAAAAACGTCCTTGTTAAAATGTGACCCAAAACAGTTAAGGCTGACATCAGTTTAGTAGCATATTAATGCATTTAGACACTTTGTTATGATATTTACAGTGCAAATTCATAACAATATATACACATACTACAAATCACAAGTCTCTTGCTTATCAAGGCTGCATTCATGCATCTATTTGATACAGTAAAACAGTAAAATTATGAAATATTATTACAATTTAAAACAACTGCTTTCTATTGCAATATATTTTTAAATGTAATTTATTCTTTTGAAGGCAAAGCTCAATTTTCAGCAGCCATTACTCCAGACTTTGTCATATGATTCTTCAGAAATTATGCTGATATGCTGATTTGGTGCTCAAGAAACATGTTTTATTATTATCAGTATCATTTCATGTTATGTTATTATTATGTTATTATTCTTGTGGAAACCATGATTCATTGTATACACAATATACTATATATTAAATGAATTAACCTAATATTGTAAAAGTAAATATTGTTTTACTTTTAACGGCCTCCCTACAAATCCGCTTTGGACCCTCTCATGATCACGGAGTGTGTAAGTGTGTTTCCGTGTCGGACGTTCAGAACACTAATGCTTACCACTGTATCTCGACTGTTGGTTGCTGTTCCCGTGCATCTCCCAATGATCTTATCAATGCACTTCTTGTGAATGGCCGCATTGCATTCTGAAATAGAGCAAGGGGCAGTAAGTTGTAATGTGTGCAAATTACCTTTTAATTAATTTAATAGTACAAAATATCTTACAAAAAAATAGATTTCAAAGAGCCCATTATGTTAATTCCACAGGAGGATCATTTATGTGCCACATGGAAAAATCAGGTCACAATGTAACATCAAATGACAACAACATCTGTAATGTGTGTACTTTCTGAGAACCAGATGGGAGTGTCTACAAAAGATTGAGAAAGCTGTGAAGATACTTACGCCTACATTTGTAGCCCTGCTTGTTGAGACCCCTGGAATGCAAAAAGAGTGTGTTGGAGTATTGATATTTGTACACAGCAGGTGATAATGGACTGTTAGTACACAAATGGTATAAATGTAAAACTCATATTAGGGAGAATCTGAAGCACTGACTCTCTACAACACATATGCATTTATATACTGTATACAGCATGAACAAGGCACTAAGGCATAGCGATCTGTCTCACACTGCACAGGAAGGAGACAGCCCGAGGGACTCTGCTGAGGCGGCTGAAATATCAGAGGAAAATCCAAGTGCGCTTGCGCACACAAACACAGATGCTATCCAATACTATGACTTACAATCACACACACACACACACACACACACACACACTAAGATTACTGCTGCCAGACTTCTGGCTGCTTAAGATTACTTATAGTTATGCCTGCGAGAGATGCAATTTTGAATCATTTTAGATTTCTGATAGTGATGAACTAATGTTTTCTTGCATCTAATGTTAGTCATGTAGTTACTGGCTATTTATGATGCATTTTCTCATACAAAGTGACTGATCATGCTGGATCCTGTCTCCCTGGACTAACCTGTTATAGTATACCAATTATGGACTATGCGTCACTTTGACTGAGAAGTACCTTGCTTAAGGGCACATGAGAGCTGCATTGTAATCTCAGTAATTTGTAAGTTTCTGGGTCACTCCAATTTGGTATTGAACCTGCAAGCTTTTCTTTCACAGCCTAGGTCCCAAACCATTATGCTACCACTATCCATTAACAAGCATTGCTGTTGCTAATACTCAGACTTAAGGATTTGAACAAGCTAACCCCAAAAATTCAAGTATTATGCGTCTAACTTTTACTGTATTGTTTTGCTGTGGATATGATACCTCTAAAAAAAATCTAAACAATCAGATTTTCAATTTTTGAATGGTGGATTTTAAAATGTGAAAAAAGTGCAAACAATAAAAAAATGTATGTACAAGGTTTTAAGTCATATCTAGAGACCAGTCCACAATGTTGTATTTAATATCATAAGACTTGGGCTCTTCTGGTCTAGACTCACCGAAGAAATTTACTAGCAAAGCCCTGGCAACCACCCACAACAGCCTAGCATCATAACGGCAAAAGTGACACAATTTGTCTGAAACCAAAATCTGGTTATTAAATGGCAGCTTTTACAGTTACTGTGTACATTTATATACTAGTATTTATATACTAACCAAACAAACTCCCTGCAGACCGAGCAGAAGGTGGGCTGTTTGAAGAAGGTGGCTGTGAACTCGTGGTTCTTGATAAAGTGAACTTTGGCCTGTTTGATGGCTCCTCTCCTCCTGTTTATTGTGAGAGCGCCGTCGTCCTCTTTCCCAGTCACTGAGGACTTTGATTCTGCGAAGCAGGTCAAAACAGGGTCTTTTGAAATAGACGACTTGTTTATTTCTTTTTACTGAATTAAAATGAACTTTACTTGCACATCAATATTAAATGATATTTCACCCAAAATTGTCAGAATTTTCATTTCTGGAATAAATATACCAATGGGATATTTATTAGTACCACTGGTTTTAAGATACTAAACATATTTATATGTTGCATAATGACTGTTCTGTTTATGGTGCCTTCAGAATTTTTATAGATCACTATCAACTCATTTCCTGTCAGGAGCAACAGAAGTAGCAAAACTAAAAAAAATAAAAAAAAAAACCTCTCATGGGTTGAGATTGATGGTTTTATCTTCTGTGTGTTGCCACAGAGTGTATGTCACAATATTTGTCACCAACTATTGTTGAGTTTAAAAGACTTGACAATATCCAATAAATATTCTTACAGTAAACAGTGAGATACAAAAAGCAAATCTGCTACGGTATTTAAAAAAAATAAGATGCCAGATAGAGGACCAGCATGAAAATATGAGTAAGATGCATGAGTAAGCAAAGACAGGACAGATACCAGCTGACAGGACTAAGCTGGTATCTGAGGGTGGTGAGATAATGGAAAAAAGAAAAGACTGAATTTAAAGAAACAGGGGAAAACCAGAGTGGAACAAAGGCAAGCAAAGAGAATAGACACTACTTATAGAAATAAAATAGGACTTCCATAGTTTTAAATTAAGGTTTTAAAAATATTAATTTTGCTAATCAGGACAGAACTTGAATAAAAAAAAGTTCTCTATTAATCTAGTCATCTATTACAACAGATAAAAATTTTCAAAAGTTTGGGTTCAGTAAGATTTTTTAATTTTTTTGAAAGAAATGAATACTTGTATTCAGCAAGGATGCATTAAATTGAACAAAAGTGACTGTAAACACAGTTATAATGTTATATGTATGTTAGAAAAGATTTCTATTTCATATGATTTCTGAAGGATCATGTGATACTGAAGACTGGAGTAATGGCTGTTTTGTCATTACAGGAATAAACTGCATTTTAAAATATATTCAAATAGAAAACAGTTATTTTTGAAAATTGTAATACTTTTTCAAAATATTACAGTTTTTATTATATTAGAAAACTGTTTTTTAAATTACAGTTTTTACTGTATTTTTGATCAAATAAACGCAGCCATAATGAGCATAAGAGACTGACCCCAACTTTCTACTTTTGAACGGTATGTACGCTTGCATGTACCTACCTAGGTCTGAACCCTCTACGAAAAATTGGACAGACATCATCACCTTCCCAGAAGGCTGCAGGTCGACCCAAAACTCAGCACGGCCATTTCCTTTTTTGCAGCGCTCAGCAATGACAGAGACCCCAACCGTTGCCTCCGACAAAGCCTCCTCTGCCGTTTTCATCAGGACCACCTGTATGACACGGCCTTCATAGATGTGTGCGTCAAATGAGGATTTCCACGCAGGGTACATAGTAGGCTTCCTCTGGACCAGTGTCTTCCCTCGCTCTGGGGTGGACAAAGAGAGGAAGAAATGCTAATGAAATTATAATGCCTCCTAAGTTACCCTGTTCATGTCAAATTCTGAGGCAGCACCGCATACTGTTTATCTTTTGTGGACAATCACAAAAAGTGAATTTTACCTTGCTCTCCTTAAAAGCCTCACTGACCTGTGCTGAGGGATTCCTTCATCTTGATGGCACAGAATGGTTCCTCTGTCATAGGGGGAAGGTCTCCCAGTTGAAAATCATTGAAGGCAATCCGCAGGAACGGAGCCATGGTGAGATATCACTCTGCTTACATACAAAAGAAAAAATGGATGAAGTTCATAGGTTGCTGGAGGTTGGCAGACATCTCTCACTCAGAGAAAAGTTTTTTTTTCTTTTCTCATAAATAGCAGAAACATCACTTGCTTTGACAAAACACTGTTTAGGCAGAGATATGCTGTGATAGTCAAAGAAATATAATGCAGTATTTTTTAAAAGATGAGCAAACATGATGTGTGATGTGTGAGTGATCAGTTCGTTCTTTCTGATATACAGTGGAGAAATTATGAAATGTATGCATTTTTCGTAATTTTGATATTATGCAGAGAATATAATTTGTAATAAAAAAAATCTAAAATTAAAAACAGAAGCACATTTATTGGACTCGAATGTTTGAATATTTTGGATTTTACACAAAAACCTCAAAAAAGTTTATGGGGAAAAAAGTTACGTTTTTGAAAATAGCAGGTTTTGGGTGCATTTATTTAACCAAACATTTGTAAGAACAGTAATATTGTGAAATATTAATCTAATTTAAAATAACTTTTCTATTTTAATCTATTTTAAAATGTAATTTTATTGCTGTGATGGCGAGGCTGAATGCTATTGTATATATGATATTTTCCATAACAACTTTTATAACAACTATTGATAAAACCCTCAAGATTTCAGGATTATTGCTTCAGCTTCCTATTGTGAAAAGCCAATACTTGTGAAATCTACTTTTTTTTGATGGTTCTGCTTGCATCATTTTCACTCCAGCTGACTAGCTAGTTTTATTTTCCTAATAGGCATAACTACAGAGTAGAAGCTAAATAATGTGTTATTTTTCATAGCCACATCATTTTCCAATCCCACCCCTCTCCTGCTGGAATTACTGAACACACAATGGCTCACAGAGCTTTAATGGGATTCTGGGGCACAATTGGCCAACTGCAGACCTTTACTTGGTTTCACAGTTTAATCACTGGGATTAAAAGCTCAGATACACACTGCGCACACAAACACAACGGAAAATGAAGTGAATGAAAAACACAAACTGCACGTGCAATTTGTATATGGTAAATCTGTCACCAACCTTCTACTTATTTAAATAGTTTTTAAGAAATTTACTGTTTGTTATCAAACTGGTTTCCTCAACACCCCACTCATCTGTCATTGGTCAGACAAACAGATAGCTCTGCCTCAAACTCAAACCATTGGCCGAATCAAGTGTTGCTGCTGTCGGGCAATGCTCAAACAAACAGATCAACATTTTGAAAGTACCACAGAACCACAGTGTCCATACTTTTCAGGAAAATCAACCTACGCTGTAGTGGCATATTAAGTGCTTGAAACTGAAAAAATTCACACTTTATCTTAAAACTCTGATGAAGCAGCTTTGAGTATCTTTATCTCTGCCTCATGACTGATCGCTGAAAGACAAAATGTAGAGCAAGTGAAGTGGGGCCATTTGTGACACCACCCATGACGGAGTACTGAGAGACCAATCGAGATGTATCTATCTGCTGATCTGCCACAGTTTTAGGCCAGGGGCTCCACACCAACAAAGTGTTGAAACCACCCAGATGAGTGACAATGACTGCAGAACAGGCCAACAGAAGTGTAAGTCTTGACAGAGGACATGTATGTGGGCATCTCAGTCAAAGCAAATGATAAAGAAAAGTTAATCCACAACCCAAAATATAGAAGGTTTCATTGGGAAAACCTGTAGTTTTGATATTATGCTCTCTAACACTTGGTGTTCCAAAGCGGTGTTCCACTGCATGGCCTAAAATTGTCCTAAAAATGGATGGTTTTGAACTAAATCTGTGTCAAACACAGTATTAAATACTGATACAGATTAGATTTAGATCATTGCTGAAGGTTGTGACAGAGCCTTGCTCCACAAATTATATAATCCTCCCTGAAGTATATCATCATAAAATGGTAAATTGAGATAATTGGAACCAGCTTTAAAAGCTCCCACACAAACTCTAAAACGCAAAGGGAAAACAATCTGGTGATATTTGTTTTTATCTTCTCTATTCTACATGGTGATGATCTGTTGTATATTCAAACATGTACATCTATAATAAAGAGAGAGAGAAAGATTAAGGATAATCTGGAACCACACACACATAATATGACAAAAAATGCATTAATATCAACTAATGAAACACTCAGTCAAACATAAACCTCTTACACTCAAATGCATATGACTACAGAAAAAAAAAATGTTTCCCTGGAGAGAGTGGAAAAAATGAGCCCATGCGGCAAGGGAGGGGATGGAGAGAAAATGAGGAAAAATTAGAAAGGGGGAGGGAAGAAAGAAAGCATTGAGCAGCATACTTGAAGTTCAATGTGCTTGCTAAACATCCAGACTGTTAGGCTATTCAAATACATGACTGACAGCCTTCTAATGTTGTGCATTCATCGATCCATGTCTACAAATCATCTTTTAAGTGTACAGAAAACACGTCATTACTACAAGGTTTCGTCATCTATTTTAACATGAAATGAATAAGTGTGTCCGGTGTGTGTGTGTGTATCTTTTCAGTAGCCTCAGTTCCCTCAGCGGCCCATTAATCTGTCAAGAGAGGTCACCTCCCTCACACCCAGACCGGTTGCTGCTTAATTAACACACATCCCTCTGGTATGCCTAGACGTGTGGTAATGTGTGTATGGCACTACATTTAACTCTTTTGATGTTAAAACTGGTAACCGCCATGCTTCTGTGCTAAACAAATGAAGTAATGTATTATGATCAGATTACACAAATGCATGCGATTAAGGTAGTTGGACGAGGAACAGACAGATCCTCACTAACACTTAAAGCAACACTTCATCTTTAAGAACACACAAAATGAAGACCAATGCAACTGATGTTATTAACACACAGGCTGTTATGATGTCAAGATATCATGACCATGAATTATGAATTTGTTCCCACTTTATTTATTTGTTACCTTGGTTTAGGTAATGCTCTTGTTGTAGCTTACTAATTCACGGCCACAATTTAACCAAATTAAAGCGAAAAAAATGAGTTAGTACAACCTAGCCACAAATTAATAAATCATGGCCACAATATCTATTTATGTCATGAGCGGGGCTATGTGTGAGGTAGATGTAAAGTGTAATGTTTTCCATGTTAAATAATTTCTATCCCAGTTTAATGTGCAAAGATAACTACGAGTTAATGAGTTAACTTAGTTGAGTTAAATGAGTTAATTAGCGCACTGTTCACACTGGAGACACCTAACAAATGTGAGTTGAATGCTTTACCATCAGCTCTGCTTCATCATTGCTAATTTATGTTCCAATACTGTAGAACAATTCTGTTGTATGATATGTACAATATGAAAAAAGTCATTTTTGGACACTTGTATTGAACTTGGACACAAGTTAGCCAACATGCTAAAGCAAAACAGATGAAAGATGCAGGATTGTTTTGTTTGTTTGAGCAGCCAGTAGCCTATTTCATGAAGGCTCTTTCAGTGGCTATCAATCTGCTGCTCTCCATGTTTTGGATGATAGGCTGTTCACCGCAGATGTCACATTTTCAGGCGTACACGCTCCAGAGTTATAGACTGAGATGACAGCCGAGCCTGATATCAACTCGATTGGATTTGTTTGGTCAACTCTATCAATTCTAAACCTACTCTAAAATGCTTTTTAGTTTGTTGAACTAGTTTTGTGTAATAGGCCACAAACCAGCCAACCAATGGTGTAGTTTTGGGATGTAACTTTCTGTTTGGTCAACCAATAGCAGTCTAGGAGAAGTGCTTATTATATCTGAAATGTAACTGAATGCAAAGTTACATTTATCTTTTTGATTCTTTCTCTCGCGCACATTATAAATTTTACAACTTCACGTTTCATTGAGATAAAGGTAAACACATTGGGCTTTCATTTGAGATACTAGAAGCACTGTTAAAATTTTATGATTCACTGATTTCACTGCTTAAAACTCCATACTGACTGAAAGCATGAAATATCTAAGAAATATCTCTATTGTTTCTGACCTTTCACTGGTTTTATCTACTGGACACATTCTGTTTTTCTTTCTGTGTGATATTAGTCTCAGCTCATACAGGCTGTGCCTGTTCTGGAGATCTGTCTCTGTGTGTGCGGGTGTTTGTGTTCAAGTAATTGGTGAGAATTACAGTGCGTAGTGCAAAAAAGACTCGCTCTGTTCGCTGTCCTGCACCAGACAGCTGTTCCGCTCGCCTTTTTTCTGAACTTCCTACACAGTCTCCAAACTGTTCTCACTCAATACTGGGCTGGAAACATGCACATATATTTCAGATGATCTCATTATACAACAGATCAAATGGAGACCAGGTTGAAACTTATGAATAGACTAGAAGAAAGCATTTTACCATTGAAAAAAAAAAACACATTTCACCTTCAGTGCAGAAAGTCCTGAAAAAGTTTTCAAGTCTGAAAGTGAAACTTAAATCTGAAAAATAAATGTGACATTGAAGTAAGTTATATCCTATATCTTAGATCACTGGAGAAGATATGTTGGTAAGAAAGACACATTTTGACTTTAACTGGTTGGTGTTAGTGAAAAGAAACAAAAGACTTGAACTATTTTGACTAACAGTGGCTTGAAAACATCTATATATTTTAGTCTAGAGAATGCTGTGTACTTATGATAGATAACACAGCTGCTTTTCTCTAAATAAGACACTGTTGTAGAACTAGAAAGTGCTTTGCACTGCAAGATCTTTCATTACTATGGTTTTCATTTCACGGTATTGTACTCGTCTGCATAATAGGTATGAGAAAGGGTAGACTGTCACTTTAAGTACAGAGAAAAACAAACAAACAGGTTATGTCAGAAAATGAGAATATGGTCTTGCTATGGTGTGGAATGAATGTATGGGGAATGAAATGTGCCACAAGTACAAGTATAGAAAGAATGTGAACATGGTGCAGAGAACCTGAACGTTTATAAGAGGACAGCCAAGATTCAGAGCACATGGGGAACCTGTTAGTCCGGATGGTGCGGTTGCATTTTTCTATAACCGCACTTGTGAATGTATATGTATTCATGGAATTACACACATACAGCTGAGTTTGTCAGAGTTAAATAGGGCCCTATGAAATCCGTTTTATTTTTTCCCAAATTCCATTTTATTTTTTTCTAAATTCTGTTTTTTCTGTTTTAATTTTTCTGGATTCCGTTTTTTCCCGTTTTAATTTTTCTGGACTCTTTTTTTAATGGTCAAATTAAATGTTATTAATCAAAAAGCATGTCTAATTAATTAAAATAATGAAACTTATACAATTTAACATTAATTTATTAAAAGTGTAATAAAAATGACATTTAGGGCCGTATGAAATGTTTTATTTTTTTCTCACCTTATGTTTTATTGTTACCAAATTCTGTGTTTTAGCATGTCTAATAATTTGAATGCATACAAACAATTTTTATTTTTTCTTACAGTAGCCTTATGAAATGTTTTTCCCCCCTCAGAAATTCTGTGTTGTATATTTTAATTTTACTGGTTAACAGATGAAGGCATAAAACATTGATTTAATTTAAATTTTAATTAATGAAAATTAAACATTTAAATTTTTGGCAAATAAAGGAGATTTACTATTAAAATTAAAATATTTTGTGATTATTTCTTTAAAAAAAATAAAGTTTTATATTTTTTTAACAGTAGTAGTAAGTAGTAGTAGTAGTATTACGTACATTCTACTAAATAATAGTAATATAGCCTATTTCTGGCACAATGTCTTTAATATGTTAAACCGAACTTTTATTTTGACGGGTTGCCGTGAATACCTTTAAAGTTCTGTGTGTATATGATATGACGCTAGTTTTACTCAAATGAAATGGTAAAATGCTCGTGAAGTGACTCTCAGAGCTGTTCTGGAGATATTGTTCATGTATTTATGTCCTCATTGAGACGGCAGACGCTGAAATCACCGCGAGCGCCACGCGCGCTGTGTATGTAACTAGTAAACAAAACCGCGCGTCTGCTCCATTCATACAGAGACGCGCAGAACATGCAGGATTCATATTTAAATCGAATTTGAGGCTTAATATTTACAGATACTAGTCCATATCGCCATTTGATTTAAGTGTAATGACCTACTTTTGATTAATTCATCCAAACTTTAACAAATTCCGTGACATTCCGCGTTGAACTGTAAATTCCGTTTTTATGACTGGATTCCGCGATTCCGTCCGCGTTTTCTGCATCGAGGAAATCATAGGGCCCTAGTTAAAGGCACCATGCTGCTGTTTGTACTTTGCTAACATGAAGCAAAAATAATCCCCCAGCTTCCCAAAATCCCCCTCTGTGCATAGCAGTCTTCATAATACAGTTAAGCAATGCAAAATCCTCAACTTGAAGTCAGTATAAAACAGTGCTTGCAATTCATTTTACTTTAAGTAGTCTTTGCTGAATAAAATTATTAATTTCTTCAAAAAACTCTTTCTGATGCCAAACCTTTGATCAGTTTTATTTACAAATAAAACAAGATTCACACTCAACAAGGAAATGTTGTAAATGAAAGGAATGTTTCATGTTATCTTGTCCATCTAATCGAGGTTAAAATAAGAAAATTAAATCTTACACACCAGAATGGAGCCAGACCTGAATGCTGGTTTATTTCACTGTATCATTAACATCAGTTGACATTCCAGAGGAAGATTGTGTTACCTTGATTCAAGAAGCACAAATAATTTCTTTGGACTAACATGCATCAATAAATCATCCACAATAAGACAAGGAACTTCCATTAAAAAAAAAGTAAATAGTGTTATTTTTCATTTCATTTTACAAATCTACAGCACAACCAAGAACAATAACATGCTTATCCTGTTAAAACTGGAAAATCTAGTCTTTTTAGCAAATACAAATAAAAATTTGCATTCCTCGTTTTAGTGAGCGAGATCTAGAATTAACTGTAAATGTCTGTAGGTGAGTTTAATCAGTTACCGATCACTGGATAAAAGAACAAAAATGTAATTGTGCTGGAGTTGCATAACACCAAGCAAAAACTTTTCTTCTCTACACATATGCCATAGGGTTAGTGGGTTAAAATAGCACACATCAAGGAAGCATTTGTGTGCAGAGAAAGTGACAGAGTGAGGGAGAGAAACATGGAGAGCGAGAGATCAGTGACTTCAAGGTCAGATGAGTGCTGAGTGCCATGTGACATTCGTTTTAGTGTAGCATTGATTTCTCACCCATCTCTTCCCTTAGGCTAAGAAACAAGAGACCCTATGCTTCTGTCTTTCTCGCTCTCGCCTATAACACACACACACACACACACACACACACACACACACAAAAGCACACAATGGTTGGTCAAGGTTAGTGTGGAAAAGCCAATTCCTCTCTGAAACAGGGCTTACTGTGTGACTGCCAGTTTGCTTATAAATGTGCGTGTGCCATATTAGGGCACAGATCCGCTCACTGCAGGATTTTGGACAAGAATTCACACACACAGATATATAAGTGTGTGTATGTTGGTATGTCGACCTAAAGGTGAAGCTGAGCTTGCCTCTGTCTGTCTGTGCAATAAGAGCGGTGTCCATTTCTGCTTTGCGCACACTTCACAAAAGCTTCATTAATCCAAGACCAACAGAGAGCGGCCTGTGTGCTCGCAACCATAAAAGTACGCAACAGACCTTTGCTATTGCTGTGCGTTCAAAAAACGATACAACAACACAAAATGAGTAATGACATGCAAAATGTACAGAAAGCAAACAATACTGTCAGGTGTTGCACTCTGAGCCTCTATACAAAACTGACTTTGTGCTGTATTTGTGCTTGGCAGAGGCACTATGATGGAAAAACTCAAAACAAAGCCAACGATAGGTATGAACACTCCTAATGGTGTTTGCTTGCCATGCACGTTACAGAAACAACACTGCTGTTGACAGGCATGTGGACACGCACCATCATCGCTACATTCTTCTCCCCTGCAGTTTGGTAGATAAATTATTTAGAGGAGGTGCATGTTGTTGATTAAGACCTTTACTAACATGTGCCTTCCGGCTGAGAACAATGTGTTGATTCGGTTCACTGTACAGTTTGTGGACGTACAGTAGAGACTAATGACATACAAGCATTCATTATACAATGAAACAAAAGAGACAAACTGCTGAAGTCTCTGGTTAAAGTCAAGAACAAAACACCCAGTGAGAATGTGTGAAAGAGGAAAGAACAAAAAAAATGGTGCAATATGGTGGCTTGTGCGTGTGTGCTTGAAAAGGAAAGATTAAAAATGATTAAGTCTGTGGTTAGTAAGAAAATGGTGCAATGCAGTGTAGCCAATCAAAAAAGAGAAGCTCAGTTTCAATGCATTTTCAGTGGGGATGCGCAATATATCTGCGATCATACTGGAACTGGCCAACTTTTTAAATGATCGATAATGACATATTAGAGACATCATTATCTTTCTTGGTCTGAAGCTGCATTTGAAAATTTGGCTCAAAATGTTTAATATGCAGTATACTTTCAACTTTCACTTTTCATATTTGGAGCTTGATGAATGCACTACAAAGTGTATTGGGAATTAATAACAGATGAATGTTAAATTTAGTAAAATGTAAAAAAGCAATCCACAAATCTTAAGGTAAAAACAAAACATTTAAAATAAATATAAATGGATGCACGACGTTTGAAATATTCAACATTAGTTGAATTCTGTGCACCAATTTGTGGAGTTTCTTGGCAACCGTAAACAACCTACAGCTGTGTCAACACAGGACACTGGAAGCTGGTTTAATATCGGCCATCATATTGGTTACTGGCCATAATATAAAAATAATTATTGTTGTCTATGTCAGCTTTGGTGCATGCCAAGCGTCAGGATGAAATAAAGAAAAACAGCTCATATGCCATTTGTAATTGTTATAACTACTCTGTAGATTTGAAAACCGCCATAAAAAGTACAGTAGTACTCAACAGCCTGCAAATGTTCCCTGAGTACACGCAATGCAAATACAAATATAGTTTTTAGTACACTTTAGTATACAAAGTGTACTCTAATTTTAGTATAAATTAGAAACAAAAAAGAATGAAAATGACAAAGCATTACCACCATCTCACACATCGAGGCCTACAGTACATGTTTTTAAGGGTGGATGGACAGATCGTCCGGGAACAGTTGTCATACTGAATGGTTTGGTAAATATTTACCAAATAACTACACTGCTCATTTTGTGGTGGCAGATAATGCTTTCACAAAAAAATAAATAAACCTGCTTTAGAAAAATGGCACAGCTTTAACCAGTGGGTTTGAGTCTGATCTTGGAAGGAAAACAAAATATATTTTACCTCTAGCCTCTAAAACGCCTCTTAAGAACTTGCTAGGCATAGCGGTAACTATGGAAACCACGATTATTAAGACGCTTCTGAAACGTTCGTGAAAGCGAATCCGGCCCAGTTTATTTTATCTATTATTTTTAATCAGCGAATAAGACATTGTCATTAAGACTAGTTAGTTTCTATTTCTATCTCCATCTCAAAGAACTTGAAAAACAAGACCATACAGTAGGCCAATAGTTACTGTTACGTTACTAACATTATAAAATTGTGTATATTTTACAGTATGGAGGAGCCGGAGCGGGAAAGAGTTGTAAGTCTGGTCTTTCTATATGTGTTTACATAACTATGGCAGCGCATTCTATGAAACACTGTTTAAAAAAAGTACAGCTGCTGCTGCTTCCGCGTATCTGGACAGCGTAACTATGCCGAATAATAATAATAAAAAAGAATATATCAAGTTTCTTTTCCTGAACTTGAATGTTTGGGAACACACGATACTAAACATTTAAACGACTTCCTGTTAAAACAAAAAGCGTTTCTAATCTCTCGTTACCAAATGTCTAGGATTGTTTCCACTGAATCAGAATTGGATTTGCTGGATATGTGTCGCTGGATGCTCGCGGCGACCGATAGACAAACAGCGAAAATGCGACGAAATCTATTGGTTGTTGGCGGACAACGTGGACGTTTCATGTTATACATGTCTGTCATTTCTACGCTCCCGATGGGCGGATTTGTAAATACCCACAAAGCGCATTAAAAGTGAAAAGTTGCAAGCACAAAACTTACCAACTTCAAAGTCCGAGAGGGTTTCAGTAATTCGTCTCTTATTCTCACGGCTGCTGTGTAAGTTGAGAGCAGAATGAGCGGCGCGCCGTGTTTGAGGAAGTATTTACTCGCTCACTGTGTCTGTGTCTGGGGTTTGACAGTACTAGAGGAGTGACGTCGGGCAGGTAGAGAGAGAGAGAGAGAGAGAGAGAGAGAGGGTTTCTGTCTGTCTATCTATCTATCTATCTATCTATCTATCTATCTATCTATCTATCTATCTATCTATCTCTGTCTCTCTGTCTGTCCATACATTAATATGTTTCTCTGTAAGCAATAGCTGACCCAGAAGAAATGAATTCTGTCATCATTTATTCACCCTCAAGTTGTCCCAAACCTGAGTTTCTTTCTTCTGTTGAGCACCATAGAAGATATTTTGAAGAATGTTGGTAGCCTAAGACAGTAGCTATGAAAACAAAGGAAGTCAATGGATACCATGAAGTGTTTAGTTATTCTTCAGAATTTCTTATTTTGTGTTCAACAGAAGAAAGAAACTCATAGAGGTTTGAAACAACTTGGTGAGTAAATGATGACAGAATTTTTATTTTTATTTTTGGGTGAACTATCCCTTTAATCAATCAATCTATCTATCTATCTATCTATCTATCTATCTATGCTACTCAGGCTTTGAGTTTATTATGTCTTTGAGAGATATAGAAACTATGATGTCATATGGTTAAAGATTTATCAGATGTGCACAATCGAGGTCATAATTTTCTATTGGAAAACACATACACATGTATGTTTCTCATTTAACTGCCCTTTGACTGGTTTATGAATTACCATTGTTGGTAGTTGACCTGATGCTTTCATTTCCTGAAGGCAGGAGATTCCTGAAGGAAACCTTAGCTTTGGGAACTCCATTTAGTCCCACCCCACACCAACACAAGGAATGGGCACGGACAAAACATTTATCGCATTCACACAAATTACATACACACACACACGCACACACATACACACACACACACACAAAGAGGCAGCAGTCACATGATGCTGACTCATACTGCCCCACCCCTTCAATCTAGGTCTGTCAGTGGTGTATAAAGCTGTGAGTTTCAGTGTTTCTATATTTAGTATCATTTACAATGACTGTCTGTTTAACCCAATCTAACATTTTATGTGTAACAAATTAAGGTGTGTAAACGGCAATCCAATGGATACCATTATTATAGAAAGTTCTGAGGAATAGTGAGGGCTCATTGCGTTGGTTTATGATGTGTGGTTTCACTTCTCTTCTGTTTTATAGAACTGCTTCTTACCAGTTTTTCATTTCTTCTCCTTTACTGTTTCTCTTTCCTCCTTATTTTTCTCTCCTCTTCCTTTCTGTCTTATCTCACCCCTTTTAATACAATTTATCAGTCTTGCCTCACGTCTCTTTTACTATTACTTCCCTCTTCTTTCCCTCTATCTTTAAACCCAAGTCTATAATGAGTTTTAAATATGTTTGAGAACAACTAAAAAAAAAGGTGGTATTTCTTCCTCACTGATCTGAAATCTTCACATTCATCTGATCGCATCTTAACCAAATCTATTTATTTTACTCTCAGAAGGACTGGATTTGTATATAAAGTAGCTACCCAACAAAATACCAAATTTAATGCACAAAAGTAAACAAAAATGCCCTTAAAAGGGAGTTAAAAATTGGCTAAAATTCCAAGATGTTGATGTGTTTGTTTCTTCATTGGAACAGATTTGGAGAAATTGCTCACCCATGGATCCTCTGTCTATCCCCTGTTGTCATCTCACATCGAAACCCACCAGCATATTTGTTTAGACTGTTTTTGCTTGTAAATGGTACTTGATCTGTGCATATTTCTCTCCTGATTTAGAAAGAACAACTTTTTCACTGGAGAAAGCAATGTTACGGATAGAGGAATAGTATATTTTAGCCAGAATGTTAAAAATGTCTTGATGGATTTGTTTCTTACAAACACGCAGCTTTTCACTTCACAAGACATTAATTGATGGACTGGAGTCATGTGGATTATCATGATATTTGAACCATCAGCTATTTGAACTCTCGCTCTGATGGCACCCATTCACTACAGAGGATCTGTTGGCAAGCAAGTAATGAATTTCTCCAAATCTGTTCTGATCAAGAAACAAACTCATCTATGTCTTTTACTGACCTTTACTGTCTCCATCGTAACAGACATTAACAGGAAAGACGCTAATAGCTATGACTTTCCTGCTTAAACTAATAGGCTCTTGGTGGACTCACTCTCACTGTGTCAGTGAGGCTGATCACTGGGCAGAGGAATGATTGACAGAGGGTGGAGTCAGAGCCAGTTTCCCCACAGAGCAAGCAGTCTGCGAGTAAGGACAGGAACCCAGTAGGGAGGAAAGAGGAAACCCCCCCAAAAAGAACAATTCGTTATCGACTGCTATCTATTCCTCACTCTGTTTCTGTCCCTTCTGATATCTTTCTGGTATAAAACTAGCACTGAAGAAACAGTAGGCCTATGTATGTTGTAACACAAACATAACTAAAAACATAAAAATGAAGCTGTGCGATTCCATGCCAGAATTAATGTCCAAGTGATTCAGAGGCATTCCGACCACCACTGCATTTTAATAAGTGTCACATAGTATAATAAACTGGTTTGTGTATTTTGTACTCTGTTGTATGTTGTTATACTGTTGTTTTCTGCTTAAAGAGAAGACAGGAATGTTAATGTCCCGGCTGTGTTCTCCAAAAGAAAGCTTGATAATAGTGGTGACCTCATGGATACAGCGATAGCGCTCTGGAACTCTGCCCTCCCACTGGAGATAAATAGCTCATATTCATCATGGGTGAGGGTGATGGAAAATCAGGAAATAAAGAGCAAAGGTGCTAATATCCTGGAATACATTAACCTGGTTGAGGAGAGCAGCGCTACCAGAAGACTACCTCTGTTTGTTTGTAAAGAAAAGATGCTCATTTACCATTCAAATGCATGCATTTCGAACAGGCAAATGGAAAAAGGACTCCAAACTCTGAAGTTCTGTAAGTTTTTGTCAGTAATGGAAGTGAAGCTCATTCATGAAACCACAAAAGCCAGGTCCTGCTGAGCACAAGCTCGTGTTTCCCAAGGCCTAATGGATCTTGTGTTTTTTATGCCCATTGTGCTTTAGGTCTTGAGGAACAGAGGAACACCTGTGTGTGGTCAACCTTTGTTTCAGTTTGAGGTTCATCTTTCTCGAATCATTGTAAGAGCCTCTCAGAATTACTGTAGAACTAAAATATGACCACTTTATATCATGGCTCAAGGAAATTTATAGTTATGTGGTCCACAAAATATCAAAATATACATCCTGTAATCAACATGACCATGATTGCTTACTCTAACTGATATTACTGATATTTTTAGCTTCAATTTTTATCAGCTGTTTGAACTCTGAATCTGACGGCACCCATTCACTGCAGAGGATCTATTGGTGAGCAGGTGATCTAAATTTCTCCAAATCTGTTCCAATGAAGAAACAAACTCATCTAGATCTTGGATGGCCTGAGGGTGAGTAAATTGTCAGCAAAATTTGAACTGTTCCTTTAAATGAGGCAAAGGCAGTCATTGAATGTTCTAGTTTAATGGTCATAGTACAGACACTTCAAGAGAGGAAGTGGAATCATAAAGGCACCTTGTTCTCTGTATGTCTGAACTTGGTTATGAGCTCGTTCTTCATCCACCTGTACACCTACTTCACCAAAACTGACACGCTAACAAAAATGCAGTCCCTAATCTAATGAAATGACATTTTAAGCAATTAAATGCTTCGAATTTATCAATTACTCTTTCATTAATGGGTCAGGGGCACTCAAGGGAGTGTGGCAACTAGAACAGTCCCATTTCTATCTCACTTTCCTTCTTTAACATCCTTTTTCTCTTTCTTGCCATATTGCCACCTTTTCATTGCCACAGTATTGTTATATTCCCTGGATCCTCTTTTTCAGTCTTCTTTCCTGTCATTTGCTTTCTACTTTCTTTTATATCCTTGTGTCTCGTCTTGATGACCTAGTAAAGCTCAGTCTAATGAAGTCTACTTTAGTCTTGACAGCAGACTAGAAGCTATTAGAGAAACGTACGCTGATCTGACATCAGCATTGTGCTTTTTTTTCCTCAAGTGAATAGGCTTTGTATTTAAGTTTGGAAAACTGATCCCAGATCAGTGTCAAAATAACAGATTTCAGGGGACCTACAATAGCACAGTGGACCTCAGCATCATTAATATTTCAAAGGATGAAAAGAAATAGGGCGAAATGTTTTGTGCTGCCTCTTTTTTTCTATCATATCAATTATTTAGGCATTCTGCTGCTTAATCAACCTCTCTTTGGCTGTTGGCCGAAGTGCCACAGACCACTTTGATAAAGCTAATTATCTTAACCTAGTTATATCGCATTACTAGGCTGCAGTTTGATAATAGAGGTCAGATTATTGAGATAATGGTGAGAGGGATACACATTTGACTCGAATAATCACCGCGTGTCATCACAGTTAGCTGTTTGTTGCTAGGTTTGAAGGCCCGTTTACAATAAAGAAAATAAAATATTGCAATGAAATACGCTTAATTATTAAAATGCAGTAGGCTAATGGGGGGAAAGTAAAACAGCATCGAAATCTGATCAATTATTTTTATTACTAGCAAATATTTAACTACCGCATAATAATCACTGACAAGATGCGTGACTTGCTGCTCCCCGCTTAAGTGTGTGTCGCCCCCTAGAGACCATTGGAAAGTCTTTTTTTTCTCTAATATATGTATTGTAGGCTATAAATAATATCAGGCCTATTAATCTCCTTCTAAAATTCTGTCTATCATAATACCAAATATCTAAACCTGTGAAGCCAAACAATCGTATATTCAGTCATTTCTGATTAAACTGCTGCTTTAACGGGAATAACTTTAACGGTCAAATGAAACCAAAATGCATTTTTTCTTACCTTTAAAATGCAGGTTTACATTCCTTTTTATTCTTCATTATGCAGGGGCTTTATTTAAATTTAATAAAGCATTAAGGAAGAGGGATGATCTCTGTGGGAATAGGGTCTATGCTGGGAAATATCAGATACAAATAAATGAGAATGAATACTGGCACTTTTTTAGTTTTACAGAACGCATAAAAAAAATGTAACATTGAAAGACAAATAAAAAACAAACATAATGTAAAAAGAAAAATGAGTCCTACTAGGCATTTTGAAAATACTGAACAGAAAAAAGGCCCAGTTCAGACAAACGGTTCTTTATAGATGAATATATACAACAAAATTCACCTAAATCCATTTGAAAAAATGCGGTTTGATTGTTTATGGCATTTATAATCCTAAAAAAAATGGGGAAAAAAAAAATTTAAACATGTTTTTTGGGAATAACATGGCTTTAGATGATTGCTTAAATAAAAAACTGCTTAAGGCTGATACTGTACAAAAAGCTTATGACACTTCACAATTTTTAATGAAAGGTTCAACTGACACAGATGTTCACAACATTTGCATACTGATTTACATCAAGGTTTTACCAAATGTGGCCTTCATATGTATGCACCGTGGCGCATACAACCATCCTTACACAGAATGACCATAGTAACCATTGTTTCTGACCATACACCATAGTTGTTAATATCGATGTAATTATACCAAATGCATACTGGATCATATTCAAAATAGAATTTTTCTCCTGTTATGTTTTTGATGTCAGTGGTGGTGACTAATATCAAATTAGCACAGCTTCACTGTAGTAACAATAACTGTAGTGGTATTCTAGTGAAAACAATGGTTGGCATGGTGATGTTTATACGGGAACAAAGTCAGCTTGGGGACCATGGTAAAATAACTACCAAATGTGCAGAGCAGATGATAGCAATATCTTAATACAGCTGCAAATTAAATATATTACACTAAATTATAAAATGTACAGCTTGCTTCATTTAGGCTATACAATTCTGTATCAAATCCAAATGTAAATATATATATATCACATGATGTCATTTGTATATAAAACATGGACTTTTTATATCTGAGGTGGTAGGATATGCCATGCTAAACATTTAGCTGTTAAATGAAATGAACGATATATTATCTATAACAAGCCTGTTTTGGCTTATCATATTCTTCCAAATTATAACAAATGCCTTAATTTATTTTTAATTTGACATGAATGTATAAAATGACAGCACTGCATACAAATTTTATTAAAAAAAAAACAAAAAAAACAACAACATTCTCCTTTATTCGACACAGACGAGTAGTTTCAGAGCAATCATGCACAACACCTGAGCTTCACTGAACTGCACTGTTCACATATGGCACTTTTTTAATGAGTCTGTGAAGTAGGTGAGGCATGAGACTCGTCCTGGGACAGCACAAACACCGAGTGTGACATGCCTTGTATGAATCTGTCCATAAATTCAGCAGCCAAAACGAAGATAGAGATAAAAATGAAGGTATTAACGGTGTGATTCCGCTGGTTTCTCAGGCACAGGTGACTCTGATGCCCATAATGGGTTCAGCTGTCTGGGGAATCCTGCCCAGAGTCCTGTTGTCGTCTGGGCAGATAACTGGATACTATAACACTGTGGCCTCTTCCATTGCATTTACCCACCTGCAAAATAACAGTTCATTTCTTTATCGTAATTCTGAGGATTTCAAATGGGACTGAACAATGCAGAGGCGTGCAGGACGACTCTTGTGTGTCATACCTGCGGGCAGTATGCTGGTCGTCTGCTCTGAAGGTGTAATACAGTGTTTTTTTATGGTACAGCTGGAAAACGTTGTCTTTGTCTTCCCCTTCTGATCGATCCGACAGCTTCACAGTAAAGCCTTGCAGAGGAAGACTTTCAGATGCCACTTTATCCTGCAGACATAGGAAACAGAGAGAGAGGTTAAATGTGTGCAGGGTTCGTGCTTTATTCTGGTGATAAAAAAGTATTTGAATTATTTCAGTATTATCATTTTGCATATTTCAGCACCTGACCAAAACAGACAGCACAGTTTAGCAGTTCAGACAATGTGACATAAAAGTGAGATTGATTAAATTTGACAACTGATTTGTTTCATTCTTGTAATTTATCCGTAATTCAGTAATTTGGGGTCAGAAGGATCTAATTATTGAATTATTTTATTAATGTTTCATATTAACCAGCACAGTTTTCAACATTAACAATAATCAGACCACAAATCAGCATATTGCAATGAGTTCTGAAGGATCATGTGACACTGAAGACTGAAGAAATGAAGCTGAAAATTCAGCTTTGCCCTGACAGAGAAATGACATTTCAAAATAAGTTAAAACAGAACATCTTAAAATGTAATAGTATTACTGTTTTTACTGTATGTTTGAACAAATAAATGCAGCCTTGGTGAGAGTTCTTTCAAAAACTTTTAAAACCTTACAGACCCCAAACATTTAAGTAGTAGCGTAAAAACAAATAATTTATTGCCATGTTTACAAATGATTAACATTGACAGTCCTAGTTGTATTTCATCAGTCACCAAAAGTGGTTTATTTGTTGCCTAAGCTATTGATTTAGTAATGATGTGAGGAACCAGAGGCTGATATTGTATCAAAATCAAAATTTTGGTATTGATCCAACACATTAAATTGTTGATGTGCGTATGTATGCATGAGTATTTGTTTGTACATAATGTAGTGTCTGTGTTGGTGTGGGAGACTCTGGGTCCCCTCACCTCTCGTGCTTTAAAGGTGTAGAGCACCTTGTCTTTGAGCAGAAACCACAGCCTCTTCCACTTCCTTTTGCTCTTTTTGCGTCTTTGCAGACTGCCACTCATAGTGGATCCCTCTGCACCCACAGATACCTGCACACACCGAGACTTTTGAACTCTTTTAAGGTATAAAAATACCTCATTAATTCAGATGTGAATGTGAGCGTTTGTGTGTGTACCTGTGTGAGAGGTGAGTTGCTCTTTCTGTTCCTCCACAGGCTGGGTGGCTGTAGGCTCTGGAACACAGCAGAGAGAGGCCTGCTGGCCCTGTTTGTGCGGGGACTGGCGCTCCCACACGATCCTGGAATATTGCCACCTACAAACACATCATACACTGACATTAACTATACAGCTATTGTGATCATTTAAATCTTTAGAATGGAAACAGCCTATTTTGTTTAAATAATCAAGTGCAGATGAATAATGAAAAATAACAAAAGTAAATTATATTCTTGATAATATTCTAAAAAATCATTTTAACTGTGATGGTGAGTATGAAACGGTTCAATCAAAGTGAACAGTTTACATGAATGATTTCCGTACTATTTCAAACTCTAAATTGCATAACACTTTATTTAAAGTCTGATTTCATCTTACCTCTCTTTTTGAGCTCAGCGTAGCAGTGGTCACAGACTTTAGCCATCCTGTCCTTCAGGTATTTTAGAGGATACCTGTTTCTCGAGCAGGAGCGACACACAACCTAAAAACAGGGCGAGACAGTTCAGATGAATAGTAAAAATGAGATGCGATGAGAGACAATAATAAAAATAAGAGAAAGTAGGGTCACAATTTAATGCTGATATTCAGTATATACTAACGTTTTACACGTTTTGGGTCGGTAAGATTTATTATTTAAGCATGTATTTAAAGAAATTAATACTTTTATTCATTCATATTCATATTATTTATTTAAATCAGCATTAGAATGATTTGAAAGATCATGTGATGCTGAAAACTGGAGTAATAGCTGCTGACAATTTAGCTTTGCATCACAGGAATAAATTACATTTTAAAAGTAGAAAACAAATGGAATGTACACAAAATCCCTGTAATCTACTTTGCACATTATTCCTCAAAGTTCACTCAAAATACTGCAAAACACTATAAAGTCTCTGAATAAAGTGAGCAATGAACAAAACCCTTTCCTGCCACAAGGGGGAGCTGGCACTTCACTTAACTGGCCAAGTGGGCACTGCTACCAGCCAATGCCAAATATTTGCTAACTAGGCTGATTTACTAGTCAATCACTAATAACAATCCTATTCATAATACCACAGAACAAATATGTTTCTTTGATGGCAATAAAAATAGTAATTCCATAAAATTTCTTGAAAAAAGTTACTTTTTTTTGGCTGAAATCAAAACATACATATGTACTATATACAAAAATATCTGTACATATACTCCTGTGAAATATCCACTAATGTAATCCTGCTGTTTGATCATTTATTATTATCTAATACAATGCTGTTCATACATTTTTGAGTCTAAATGCTTATTAGGGTCACTGTAAAGACCACCTCTGAGTGTTTTATTTTTAACTGTAACATATCAAAGAATATATGTCTTGAATTTAAAAGAATAGTTAACCCCAAAAAAGAAAATTCTGTCATTATTTACTCACCCTCATTTCATTCCAAAACCATAGGATCCTTCGTTCATCTTCGGAACACAAATTAAGATATTTTTGATGAAATCCGAGAGCTTTCTGACCCTCCATAGAGAGCAACACAACTACCACATTCAAGGCCCAGAAAGATAGTAAGGACAACATTAAAATAGTCCATGCATCTACTACATCAGTGGTTCAACCATAATGTTATGAAGCTACGAGAATACTTTTTGTGCGCAAAGAAAAAAACAATTTCTTCTCTTCCGTGTCAATCTTCGACACACGTTCACGAGAGTACAACAATGCATGTGTGTGCTGCTGCTAATGCATGACCCAGCGTTCTGAAGTGACCCGGATACACTGAGAAGATGACGTTGCAATTTTTTGCCCAGGCTTACATATTTGAACCAGAATTTTCAGAAATTTATTCTCGTAGCTTCATAAGATTGAACCACTGATGTCACATGCACTATTTTAACAATGTCCTTACTACTTTTCTGGGCCATAAAATATTTCAGTTGCATTACTGTCTATGTCAGAAAGCTCTCGGATTTCATTGAAAAAATCTTAATTTGTGTTCCGAAGATGAACAGAGGTCTTACGGGTTTGGAACGACATGAGGGTGAGTAATTATTTAATGATACCGTTTTCAGTTTTGGGTGAACTATCCCTTTAAGACTATCAGACATTTCCCTACACATGGTACAGATGTTTTACCTTTCCACATGCGTTGCAGTGATGCCGTCGCAGTGTTAGCCTGAAGTCTGACGTGCAGTTCATGCACATCATCACATGTGAAACAGGAACTAGAATAGGAGCAGCCTCTCCCAGAGACATCCATAATTTCTCTCTCGCCTAGAAACATGGACAGTGATTTCATCATTTAGTTTCCTTAATATTGCATACTAATTGAGCGTTAGCATTAGTTCTGGCAGGTCATGTGAGTCAAGCTTGCATCAGCTGATCACATCTACCTATAGGAATACGACACCTATCGCGGCATTCCTATATAAGCTCTCTTCCGTATTAAGCAGCTTTTCCCGCTTGCTCAGGAGCAAATTGCGCATGGCTGCTCGCAAATCAAACTGTTGCACCGTGCTTCAGAACATCCGAATTCAACATCTAAGATAAGTGAATGGTGATTTAATCCATATCGCGTGGTCTGCAATTGCATTAACTAAGTGATGTTAGCAGTTTTGCATTGTTTGCTGGAGCAAAATATTAAGGATATTTGCAGAAGCTTCAC
>JAFVLL020036720.1:0-11605 GCA_021397915.2 Tor tambroides | reverse complement strand
CGCTAGCAAGAAGCTAACCATGTCCCTTTAGTGGCTCGCGTTATTTGTTTTCCGTGCCTTTCTGAATACAGACACCAACCCATCCCTGCACAGCCCGGAACATAACATTTATTTCTATGATCTGCCATTTTCGCTATTGTCCTCACACTTGTTTCTTCACAAAACCTGCAGAACTTCTGATGATTCCGCTGTGCAGGTCCGGCTGGTCTAGAACATGGGCGGGTATATCCAAATGTTGGGGGCGTAACTATTAGTGATCCCGACTCTTACGTCACAGTCGGTGTTATGTTCCGATTCGCCTATTTTTCAGTGGTCTTTTGCTTGCACGAGATTTACATAAGAAGGAGGAAACATTGGTGTTTGAGGCTCATGGTATGTCATTTCCATATACAGACCTCTTATTATTCTGCTATGCCAAGGTAAATACAGTTTTCCATTCTGTGGCATTCTAAGCAAAAGGTTCGCTCTATAAATGTAATAATAAGCATTTTCAAAAACTGGGTAAAATGAGGTGACATTATTTTACTCAGCCTTCAACCATCGATCAATAAAGTGAAATTTAAAAGTGCAAAAGCATTAACAAATTACTTTCAACATACCTTGAATAAAGGCCATTTCACACTGAGCGCGATGTGAAAAAGCGAGGCAAATCTCCGACGAACAGTGCTTTCACACCGAGTGCGAAACGATTGATCGCCTTCTGCTAATTCACACCTGCATGCTAGTAGGCTTAGGTATTGTTTGAATTTTATCGATTCCAATTCTGCTTATCGATTCCGATTTACGTTCACTTAAGACAAAAAACGGCTGTGTTTATGATGATATACTGACATATTTTGTGCATACTGGTCGATAAATGTTAGAGAGAAATCAGTTCCTGCCCGGAACAACCTTTTCTGCAGTGGAAATGCATGGAACGTTTTGAGAACGGACGCAGGTCGGGAACCCGCATCGGGACCGCTTAAATAGTTTAAAATCACATTAAAATGCGAATGCAGGAATCATTAAGCGGAATCCAATTGCACGTGTCTTTCCAAATGTCCTGTTACTGGAAATTTGGAACCGGTTCTAAAATGGAACCGGGTCTCAATACCCAACACTACACGCTAGGTCGCGCCGACCAACAATGTATTTTTCCTAAGATATCTCGAATATGGATTTAACATCGTCCACTGCTCAATATACAGCATTAAATTAACATAAAGTTTGATTCTACATCAGAAACACAAACTATCTATAATGTTTACAAGAATACGTTCTAAAATATAATTAGAAGTACAATTAGCATCAAGCTACACTTGAAAATTTACGTAATTATTAATGTATTTGCTTAAAACCCACTTTAAACTATCATCGAATGCTTGTAATAATTTCCGATTGTGATCTGTAGATGATTTTGATTCTATAAAAGGCAGACATGCATTTTTTGTATGTTTAATAATGCTGCACTGCTAATATTTGTCATAAACATCCTTTATTGTTATAAAAAATACCATGAGCTGCATACAAAACACATACAGAAAATATATTGTCATGTCTGTTTGTTTTCATATTTCATGTGTAGAAAAATATTTCATTTCACTCAATTTTTTTAATACGGAAGATCCAGAGAGTTAATGCGTTCTGACTCATAACACTCGTGCACATGGAAGAAAATGGACAGTGCTCTCCAGATCACATAATTCAGTGCAGAATTAATAGAAATTATATAAAGATCATGTGAGAATAATCAGGGTATCTTCCATTTATTTTGTTTTTTTTATTTAATATTAAAAACAGAAAAATAAGAAAACGGTTCCTTTTTTCGTTTTTCAATTTTTCAAAAAAACGAAAAAATAAGAATTATGCTTGATTTTCTGTTTTTTTTTTTACGTTCAGGGCTAGAAAATGAATAAACGACTTGAATTTTCAATCACTATATGTGGGCGGGAATAAAACACCCCTTTCCGCTGATTGGTCAACCAAACATTAAACTGTGCCGTCATTAGTTCTTCCTCAGTTCTGCACAGCAGAAAACAGTCCTGCTGCTACAGTTGTATGCATTCTTAACACGTTTATTGCAACTATATTTCATCACTTTCTCATAAAACAACCAGACTAACAAATGGCTAACGAATAGCTCATGCCGGGGCAGAGCCTATAGACGGGGCTTACTTCTGTGTAGGCATAAATTCGGCAACCTGCACGAGAAATATAAGTTATTATTTTCTCATAGCCTAAATAATAGCTTAAATATTCATTTATTTACATCTGCATCCACAGTTACCCCCTAGCCTATATCTTTGGCACATCACCTGTTTTATTGAGCTGACATGTCAAATTCTGTGTGGCAAAGCCATGCGACCATAGAGAATTATATAGATCGGTTCACACGATGCACTGGACAGCTTGGAGCCAAAGCATTTTGCACTATAGTGAAGTGCAGACTACTATCGATATAGGTGTAAATAAGCAACATTCATAGCTTTTGTTTCAAACAATATGCTGAGTTTATTTAATTAATATTCAGTATTATTGATGTCTCACAAAATGGTGTTTTATTTTTCTGCCAAATAAACATCTTAAGTAAAGACACAGAACTCACAGCATAACGCACAAAATGGTGTTTCATTCCTGCATGAATATGACTCTTTGAATGCATTGGTTGAGTGAGTGATTTATAATGACCCAATAATATAGAAAGCCACTTGATTCTTATTCCAGAATGAATCAGCGTTTTGAAAGAATCGGTTAAATGGATGACTCGTTCATAAACACGATGACTTGCTGCCACCTACTGGCGATAATCCTTTTATATTCCAAGTATCATTTCATTTTGACATTCATTTTATATTTCTGGATTCAAAATGTTATGTTTAAAACTTTAATCACATTACGTTATGCAATTGTGTTGTGTAAATGCATTTACTGCCTTCTGGGCAACATTAACCCATAAATACACCTTACAAAGATGGCTTTGGTTGATACTGATTCATTTGGTAGCAGCCTATAGTGTCATATTAATCTAAAATAACTGAATTTAAAAATTTAACATTAAAGTATAATCCACCCCAAAATGAAAATTTTGTCATTAATCACTTACCCCCATGTTGTTCCAAACCTGTAAAAGCTTTGTTTGTCTTCGGAACACAATTTAAGATATTTTGGATGAAAACCGGAAGGCTTGTGACTGTCCCATTGACTGCCAAGTAAATTACACTGTCAAGGTCCAGAAAAGTATGAAAGACATCGTCAGAATAGTCCATCTGCCATCAGTGGTTCAACCGTATGAAGCGACGAGACTACTTTTTCTACGGAAAGAAAACAAAAATAAGACTTTATTCAACAAATTTGTCACCATAGCGCCATTTTGTAGAGTATCGCTGCACGCAAATAGCGTACGCTCTTCTGTGTCAGCCGCGACACACAGATGCGCTGTTTTCATTCAAATCAAAGCGTAAATGCACGTAGAAGATGTATCCTTGTGTCGCGGCTGATTAATGACAAAATTTTCATTTTGGGGTGGAGTATCCCTTTAAAGATGACATACATATTTAATATGATAAAAAAAAAACTATATAAAAGGTAAAAATTGACTGCCTCTTATAGCAATACATACTTAAACTACTAATAATAATTGGCTAGTAGGCCTTAATTACTAAAAACAAATAATTATATAGCAAAAAAATAAATAAATAAATACTCTGGCTTTATTGTTCAAAGAGTTATTTCAGGGGTTCCATTGTTGTAACTGAAATGTGCTATTTTTAGTGGCTATTTAACATTACCCCTAAAATTTAACAATGAAAAAAAAAAAAATAGAATAATAGACCATATACTACACTGATATGAAATAATGTCATATCGTTACATATCTATATCATTTGAACTTCATTTCTTGTCCAAAACTCAGCTCAATAAAACAGGCAATGTGCCAAAGATGTAGGCTAGGGGGTAGCTGTGGGTGCAGATGTGAATAAATTAATATTTAGGCTATGAGAAAATAACTTTCTCGCTCAGGTTGCCGAATTTATGCCTACACAGAAGTAAAGATTTTTAACAGTACCATTAGTACCAATTCAATTCTATACGCTTATAGTCAACCGCTTTTAAACGCTCCTGCGTGTTTTTGTGTGCGTGCGTGCTCTGGTTTCGAATTACAAAACCACACGTTTATTTACAACGTGCTTTTGCAGTGTTGTGTAATGTAGCCAATCACAGGCATCTCTGTTGAAAGCAATGGCCAGTCAGAGGTGTTTTCTGTAGGTTAGTCAGAATCCACTCTGAGTTCATTTTTGTTTCACAAGTAGAGTAAAAATTTTTGTTTTACAAGTTCGCAGATCTACCTATTAGAACGGGAGAGAGAGAAAAGCATACGCACGGTGTAACTAAGAGATTGATTGTGTAGTTAGTCATTGATTATATCATAGAGTTTTCACATGATAAAGCTCAGTCAGTTAAGTCAAGTCACCTTTATTTATATAGCGCTTTTAACAATACAGATTGTGTCAAAGCACTTAACAGTATCAAATTGGAGGATAGAGTGTCAGTAATGTATAATGAACACTCAAATTTCAGTTAAAGGCATTTCATTATTGAGTTCAGAGATGTCATTGTCTAGCTCAGTTTAGTTTAAATAGAATCTGTGCAATCAAATCGACAATAATTGCTAGAAATTAAGTGTTCCCAACTGAGCAAGCCAGAGGCGACAGCGGCAAGGAACCAAAACTCCCTCTGTGACAGAATGGAGAAAAAAACCTTGGGAGAAACCAGGCTCAGTTGGGGGGCCAGTTCTCCTCTGGCCAGACGAAACCCGCAGTTCAATTCCAACCGTAGCCATGTCAGATTGTGTAAAGGGCTTATCTGATTCCCGTGGTCTTGTCCCGATGGGGCATTTTAATTTATAATTTAATGTATTTGTTATATTTGTGTTTTATTCATTATTTGAAGTTTTTCATTTATATGATTTATTCATTTGCTATAATTGTAATGTATAGTTTAATGCATTTATTGTTTCTCGGTCTATTTTTATAATATATATTTGTTTGTTTATTATAATTTTAATTTATAGTTTAATTCATTTAATATATTTCTGTTGTATATATATATATATATATATATTATACTATTTATTATTTTAAAATGTATTTATTCATTTTTCATATTTGTATATTATGTTTTAATTAATTTTAAATGTATAAATGTATTATATTTCTATTTTTATATTGATGCAATTTCTAACAATAATAGTATTATGTAGTTAGGTATTTTATTATATTTTTAGTTATTTTGTTATATTTTTAGTTTTATTGTATTTTAGTCGAGGTCTTCACTGGGGATATGTCTCTGGGGCTCATCGCTGACGATCAGGGCTGTAGACATCATCTCTTGGTGCTGATCCACCATCTGATCTGGATACGGACTGAGAAACAGAATAAGAAAGAAACAGACAAATATTAGCATAGATGCCATTCTTCTTACGATGTAACGAGTACATCGTGTGTTATGGGGAGTGTTCCCGGTTCCGGTTGATCTAATTAATGCAGCCTAACAATCCTTTAACGGATTTGAATAATAGAAGCGTATTAGTGTGTTATGTGTAAGCCATGTTAAAGAGATGTGTCTTTAATCTAGATTTAAACTCACAGAGTGTGTCTGCCCCCGAACAGTGTTAGGTAGATTGTTCCAGAGTTTAGGCGCTAAATAGGAAAAGGATCTGCCGCCTGCAGTTGATTTAGATATTCTAGGTATTATCAAATGGCCAGAGTTGTGAGAACTCAGCGGACGTGGAGGACTATAACGCAATAAGAGCTCGCTCAAGTACTGAGGTGCTAAACCATTCAGGACTTTATAAGTAATTAACAAGATTTTAAAATCTATATGATGTTTAATAGGGAGCCACTGCAGTGTTGACAGAACCGAGCTAATGTGGTCATACTTCCTGGTTCTAGTAAGAACTCTAGCTGCTGCATTTTGGACCAACTGGAGTGTGTTTATTAAGCGTGCAGAACAACCACCCAATAAAGCATTACAATAATCTAACCTTGAGGTCATGAACGCATGAATTAACATTTCTGCATCTGACATTGAGAGCATAGGTCTCAATTTATATATATATATTTTTAAGATGAAAAAATGCAATTTTACAAATGCTAGAAACGTGGCTGTCAAAGGAGAGATTGGTATCAAATAGCACACCTAGGTTCCTAACTGATGATGAAGAATTTACAGAGCAGCCATCAAGTGTTAGACAGTGTTCTAGGTTATTACATGTGGAGGTTTTAGGTCTGATAATTAACACCTCTGTTTTTTCAGAATTTAGCAGTAAGAAATTACTCGTCATCCAGTTTTTTATATCGACTATGCATTCCGTTAGTTTCTCAATTTGGTGTGTTTCACCGGGCCGCGAAGAAATATAGAGCTGAGTATCATCAGCATAACAGTGAAAGCTAACCCTGTGTTTCCTGATGATATTTCCCAAGGGTAACATGTAAAGCGTGAAAAGTAACGGCCCTAGTACTGAGCCTTGAGGTACTCCATACTGCACTTGTGATCGATATGATACCTCTTCATTCACTGCTACGAATTGATGGCGGTCAGATAAGTACAATTTGAACCATGCTAATGCACTTCCACTAATGCCAACAAAGTTTTCTAGTCTATTCAAAAGAATGTTGTGGTCGATAGTGTCGAACGCAGCGCTAAGATCCAGTAGAACTAATAAAGAGATACAACCACGATCAGATGATAAGAGCAGGTCATTTGTAACTCTAATGAGAGCAGTCTCAGTACTATGATACAGTCTAAATCCTGACTGGAATTCCTCACAGATACCATTTTTCTCTAAGAAGGAATATAATTGTGAGGATACTACCTTTTCTAGTATCTTTGACAGAAAAGGGAGATTTGAGATCGGTCTGTAATTAACTAGATCTTTGGGGTCAAGTTGTGGTTTTTTAATGAGAGGCTTAATAACAGCCAATTTGAAGGTTTTGGGGACATATCCTAATGACAATGATGAATTAATAATAGCCAAAAGAGGATCTATGACTTCTGGAAGCAGCACTTTTAGTAGTTTAGATGGAATAGGGTCTAACATACATGTTGTTGGTTTAGATGTTTATACAATTCTTTCTCTCCTACAGTAGAGAATGAGTGGAGTTGTTCCTCAGGGGATCTATAGTGCACTATTTGATCCGATACTGTAGCTGATGGCTGCATGGTTACAATTTTATCTCTGATAGTATCAATCTTGGAAGTAAAGTAGTTCATATAGTCATTACTGCTGTGCTCTTGGGAAATGCCAACACCTGTTGATGCTTTATTTTTCATTAATTTAGTGACTGTATTGAATAAATACCGGGGGTTATGTTTGTTTTCTTCTAGAAGAGTTTTTAATGCTTTTCTGTAGGATAGGGTACTTTCCCGCCAAGCTATACAAAATACCTCTAGTTTTGTTTTCCTCCAGCTGCGCTCCATTTTCCGGGCTGCTCTCTTTAGGGTGCGAGTGTGCTCATTATACCACGGAGTCGGACTGTTTTCTTTGATCTTCCTTAAGCGTAAAGGAGCAACTGTATCTAAAGTGCTAGAAAAGAGAGAGTCCATAGTTTCTGTTACATCATCAAGTTTTTCTGCGCTGTTGGATATGCTGAGGAATTGAGATAAATCAGGAAGATTACTTACAAAGCAGTCTTTTGTGGTAGAAGTGATGGTTCTACCATACTTGTAACAAGGAGTAGAATTTACAGTTTTAGCTATATGGAGTTTACACAAGACTAGATAATGATCTGATAATAGTACTATGATACGGTCAAGACTAGATAATGAATTTCAACACCACTAACATCAATTCCATGTGACAGTATTAAATCTAGAGTATAATTTCGACAATGAGTAGGTCCTGAAACGTGTTGCCTAACCCCAATAGTATTCAGAATGTCTATGAATGCTGATCCTAATCTTTTTCATTATCGACATGAATATTAAAATCACCAACAATTAAGACTTTATCTGTAGCCAGTACTAACTCAGATAGAAAATCAGCAAATTCTTTAATAAAGTCTGTGTGGTGCCCTGGTGGCCTGTATACAATAGCCAGTACAAACATCATAGGGGATTTATCACTAACACGTGTTTCTCTAGATAATGTTATACGCAGCACCATAACTTCAAACGAGTTATACTTAAAGCCTGCCCTCTGAGAAATACTGAGAATATTGCTATAAATTGTAGCAACACCTCCCCCTTTACCTTTTGGACGTGGCTCATTTTTATAGCAGTAATCTTGGGGGGTAGACTCATTTAAAGTAATGTATTCATCTGGTTTTAGCCATGTTTCTGTCAAACAGAGCAAATCTAGGTTATGATCATTGATTGCCAAGTTTTATCAATTGTTTCTCTGTATTGTAAACATTTTTTATTTGTTGAACATCAATTAAATTGTTACTCTTAATTTGGTTTGGACGTTTTCTGTATTTTCTAGTTCGGGGAACAGACACAGTCTCTATAGTGTGATATCTAGGTGAAAGAGTCTCTATGTGCTGAGAATTAACTGACTTCAGTTGCACTATAAGAGGAGCTCTTTGCTCGGTTTCTCTACATAATCCGATGACAATTTGAAGAAAAGTTTTGTTTGTCTAATACGACCGAACATCCATGTATACTGTAAAAAAAAAAAAAAAAAAAAAAATGTGCGTGAATCCACTAAATTGTTCCGCTAGTCATTGCTATGATTGACAGTGATAACTGTAGCAGCAGACAGAACGAGCTATCTGACAAACCGATGTCAAAAATAGACCTGTGCATTAAGTGATGCAGAGTAACAGCAGTAACAAGTCTGTGTTGGCTGAATATATTAAGGATAGTTAAAGATAACTTAAAACACTCTTTTTGATGTGTCCTTTTTAAGGCAATGTTTAAAAGATTTTAAATTAAATCTAAAAATATTTCAAAATATTTAATGCCTTATTATTTAATTGTACTTTCTATACTACTTAAGTTCGGCACTAAAATGTGTTATAATAGTCATTTTATAATAAATCAAGAAATAAAGCAAGAATTGAAAACTAGGGAGCGGAGAGGGGGGGGGTTGCATGTCTTTCTCACCTTTTTCACCCATGATGAGTTTGCATCACTGAATATAGTTGCAATAAACGAGTTAATAATGAAAACAACTGTAGCAGCAGGACTGTTTTCTGCTGTGCGGAACTGCGGAAGAACATGACGGCACGGTTTAATGTTTGGTTGACCAATCAGCGGAAAGGGGCGTTTTTTTCCCGCCCACATGCAAGATCGAAAATTCAAGTCATTTATTCATTTTCTAGCCCTGAACGTAAAAACAGAAAATCAAGCATAATTCTTGTTTTTTTCGTTTTTTTTGAAAAATGAAAAAAGTGTATTCTCAGGATTATGATTATTATTAAAAATAATAACAGTTCAAGGGTCTTGGGGGTGAGGCTGTCTGTCGTGCCTCTCAGCCAAGTGTTCCCATCTTCCCCTTGTGCAAAGGGGTCTGCAGTCTGCGGCATGTTGGCACGCTAGGGAGAAGAGAGACTGACACAGATCTGTGTGGAGTAAAAGCCTATGTGTGGTGCGACAACTAAGTGTTGTGTCAGTGATTTTGAACCACTAGTTAAGTGTGGTGATGCCTGTGTTGGTCTCAGGGTGTCTAGGTAGACTAAAGATGTGAAGACTTCGTCACTCTAATGAGGAAGAGGGAAAAGAGAGAAAAAGGTGAAAACAAATTCAAAGAAACAATTCCTTTTTTTTTTTTTTCAAATGAGGAAAATTATTTTCTTTTTTTTCAATTAAATGTTGTTATCAAGAAGGTAAACAATATCATTAAATCTCTGTTTTTAGCCAAATGAATATAATAATAATTCTGATATCTCTTTTCTTAGTCTGACAGGATTGACAACGTACACCTTACAGTTGGACCGCTCACCAGGGAGGCTGCGAAGGCGACAGTTGCTCAACACTTATCTCTATTAAAATTGATCTCAGCGTTGCATGAAATGTTATAATTTGGATTGTGTTTTCAAATGTGGGGAGGCTAGGAAGAACGAAAGATGAGTAAAGATGAGTAGTCTTTTTTTACAAGATTGTGTATCTCATTCACTTAGAATTGATTGATGGTTCTTACAGCCAGGTCCCTACAGTTGTGAAAAGTGAAGAGGAAAGAAAGCAGGATAGAACAGGAGAGAAGGGAAGGAGACAGTAATTTGAGTGGATCGGGTCCACTAGCGAGCAGTTATGCCCGACTACGAGTAGAGCGTTGTTTTCAGTTGCTACACAACTATTCAACAAAAATAAATTTTGGGTGAAAGAGATTTGTCTCTCTAATTTATTTGAACTCGTAGTGAGGGATAACAATGTCTCCTATCAAGGCTCAGGCGAGACAAAGTAAAATTGAAAAGTAATAAATGGGTAAAATAAGCAAAAAGATGAAATTAAATAAAGGAGGAAATCAGTAAATAAAAATAGTGGCTAAGTGTATAACCAAAACAGGAAGAATGAGGGGGTAAAACGCAATAAAGTAAGGAGTGAGTATAAGTCTGAATAGACTATTGATATGGGTAATAAATCAATTAGGTAGAATAAGTTTACTTAAACTTTCAAAGTTCAAGACTTATTTGTACCCAAAATGATTAGGCCCCAAAAGAAAATACTAGAAATAATGATCATATGAAATGATCTGAGAGGGAAATTTGAATGATTCCAAATAAATTTAATATTTTAATTAAATTTTGAATTTGGCACAATTAATAATTGTGAACTAGTATTTCCCTTTCTAGTAAAATGCAAATAAGTGGTAAGAAGTGAGAAATTAGAGAAATAAGAAAGAGAAAGACCAACAAGTGTATTAGTTTAGATGTTTAAAGGGTTAAACCACTTTAGCTTTCCAAACACACACTGTATTACACACACTGGTTGTCAATGCTAACTGCTAACCTTTGAGGCTAATGGCTTTAGCATATACTTCAATGTAAACAACCGTTTCGTTAGCTTAGCAACAGAGTTTGTTTACACTAGCATCGATGTGCTGCGCGTGCGCAGTTCAGAGTTGCTCCGGAAGTAGGGAGCAACTTCCGTCCCCTCAGCCGTCCCCTCTGTTTATTACAATGATAACGGTAACAAGTAACAGGTTAAGACTTCCGTGTCACAATCGTAACTGTGGCAGCCAAAACAAACTAGTGGCTTAGCATCATTGCATTGCAAGTACAGTTATGCATGTTACATGAAATGTCAGCGCATTTCAACACACTACAAATAACAACACCGCTTTTAGTTGATTTCAAGATTCAAGATTTTATTTGTCACGTACACAGTTATACAGAGTATAACCAGCAGTGAAATGTAAGTCAGGTCCGCTCCATGGACAGTGCAAATATATGCAATACAACACAAGAATATACATAAATATGAAAAAAATAAAAATAAAAATAATAATGAAGTACAAATAAGAAATAGAAAATAAAATCTAAAATAAAACGTGCAAAAAAAAATAAAAATAAGTGTGCAGGACAGTATACTGTAGACTTAATAAATAGTAATATAAGAGGAATGTGCAAGAAGAATGTGCAAACAGGTTGTACGGGGTATTTCCCTAGCAGCAGTACGAATGGTG
>JAFVLL020036719.1:0-19456 GCA_021397915.2 Tor tambroides | reverse complement strand
ACAGCATTGACATGGGATAAATTCAAGACGTGAGGAAAATGCAAGGTATTTCAGATCTCAGGTATTTGAAACCGTTGTACTGCAAAGGAAATACACACATCCAGATATATATGCATAACTGGGTGACATGAAAATGAGCACCATGGGAATTGTATTTCCTTGAGAGGAGCTGCAAATTCATCAAAACCAACACATTTGTAAAGTCAGCCTCAAATAAAAAACATTTCAAAGCACAGCAAACCAAAAAAAACACAGCTTGAGACACCATCCACACTTCAAAACACACAATGCAGCTGCCGTATCACTCTCATGCTTGTCTGTAGCCGAATCAGACCGGATACTATTGCCAACACAATAATCACCATAGGGTGGAACATGGGAAGTGAGGGAAATGACGCTTTATCTATCCCATCGGGAAAGAAATGAATGCTGAACAGTGGGTTGCCTTGTGCAGAAAGGAAGCAGAAGTCAAGCGGATAAAAACATTATGACACAGCTTACAGAGAGAAACAAATTACAGAGCAAAAGTTATGTGTGAGATACAAGTCTTTGTATCAAAGATTTCTGCATTCAGAGTGAGAGGATAACTTCCTTTCTTGGCAGGATAAACTAAATTAAATGCACATTTGTAGGGGGGGGCCTGTTATCTTTGGAGCCAGGTGGAGGAATTGGCAAGAGTGGACAAATGCTCCAGCTTTCTGATACTGCATGACCTCTGACGACATCTAGTACTGCAGAATTTATCAGGACGCTCTAATAATCGTTCAATCCTTCATTCCATTTCTCAATAAGAAGAAAAATTCAAATGTGTTTCTCTGTAACTATGGGCACTTTATGTAATGAGTTGATTGGCTTATTAAAATAAACAGATTTCCTTCTTGTTTTCACATGAAGGTCATATTTAAAACCTGACCTGGAAATGCATTACCTTGCTTTTTTATTGCTTAGTTTATTACTTTTCAAATGCCTTATATGTATATATTTTATTGTTTCATCCAAGACCTAGACTTTCACTTTTTAATCATGAAAATCCATCTTGCATTGTTACATTAAGAACTATGTTAATCTATACAAGTGAAATGATTACAAATCATTTTTAACATTTGTATTATTTACATAAATTTAACATTGACATCCAAAAGTTTTGGTTGGCACATTTTTTTTTAAATCTATGCTCATAAAGGCTGCATTTATTTGATCAGAAATACAGTAAAAATACTTTTTCTTCTTAAATATAATTTAACATGGAATTTGTAGTTGAATTTTCACCAGCAATTAACACCTTCAGTCATCTTCAGTGTCATAGAACTTTAGAAATCATTCTAACACATCCTTATTATTATCAATGTTGAAAACAATTGTTCTGTTTAATATTTTGAGGAAACTAACAATGTAAAAGTCTTTACTGTCACAATCATTTTAAAGTCATCCTTGCTGAATAAACGTCATACATTCTGGGGAAAAAAAGCCACCCAAACTTACATATTTACACAATTTACCACTGTCCCTCAGATGCGGTGCCATAGAATCAAAGTTTTCAAAGTTGAAGAAACACCCAAACACTAAATGTGTATTATATGTATTATATTAATCTTTTTTTATAAAAGCAGCAACAATTTTGAAAAGCATAAATAATTTTTTTTTCATGTCATTTCATGGTGATTATATTGTTGGCAACAGCAGAATATTTGTGTATTAAAAAAAAAAAGAATAACCGTAGACAATCACTGCAGCAACCCTCATCCTATTTAGAGAGCACTCTCAGCAAACAAAGTCTAGAAAGAGTTCTCAAACTAGCCTCTTATACCTGTTTAAGGAATCATAGTACTTGTCAGTACCCATCTGATTTCTCCATGGTGCATCCCGTCTGTGAGAGTAAAGAGACTAACCAGGTCAGAGGACAACAGCGTGGATCTGAACTATAGTAATCTTCTAAATGCACTGATTCCAACTCAGGTGAAAGGAGAAATATTTCTATTTCAGTATAGCCCTACTGAAAAGTGCTTCAACCATTTGTATACCTGTATATGCAAATGCCTGAAAGAATGGCATATACTAAGCAAAAAGAATAAGCAAGTCCTTCAAAAAATGCTGAACGGCTCTGGTATACACTGATCTGATGAGAAGCAACAGCACTGTGCTTTAGTGATGTCAAGCATGGGACCCGACTGCCTGCATTCTGACATGCGATTGTGAGGGGCCCCCGGCCGCAAGCATGTGATGCAAAGCAGTCGAAGCAACAATAACTCAAATTAGCTTTGAGAAAAACGGGACCTGCTGAAGACTTAGATCTCAAAAGCTGGACATTTTCTTCAAAAGGCATAATGAAGTGGTGGAGGTATAATGCACACACTGATTCAGCTCATCAAAACAATGACATGCAAATTATTACCTTCCAATGACTGGTGATTTGCTACCATTCATGGTGTTTGTCCTCTCCCAAGGCTTTCTGGGCATATCTGTGAAAAAAAAAGCAACAAATGCTAAATGTTATGATATTTGCAGTCTTTTATTTCACATAAAAGCTATGGTATTGCTTTGAAGCCCAGACTGTACACTGAACAACAAAATGAAATGTTTTTTTTAAAACTCACATGGAATTTATTTTATAAAAATAAAGAAAACATGAACTCCACAGGCTCAAAAACACGCTAATTTATTGAAATGACACTGATTGTACAGGAAAAGAGGAGTTCCCAAATGTTACGTTAGTATTAGCCACATAAGTGAACAACAAAAAAAGGTATGGGAAACATTTTCACCTCCATTTTTTAATGTTACCCCATTCATTTGACTAACCTAATGATACTTATGGAGCATTATTATGTGGTTAGCTGCATTTTATCATTTGTTTTGAGCACTCCCCACTTACCTGGTGTGCTACAGGCTGACACTTTTGGAGTTATGGTAGCCTCAATGTCATCCTGTTAGAAAAATAAAAAGATAATCAATCTGAAAATCAGTCACATAAAGGGTATGATCATATCAATAAGTTACATTAAGAATAGTATATATGTAAAGATTTAATCAGAGACTGCATACAGCTGAAAGAAACACTATTAACTCACAGCTTTCTGCTCAGGCTCTGGTGATGATCCCTTCTCAGCAATTCTTCTCCTGTATCAAAACAATGGTACATTCTTAAATTTCATTACATTACTGGATATGATACAACATTCTGATAATCTCAAAAACAGAACTTTTCATTAGTAAGTTAGGGTTAGGCCCTGCTTCTATCACTGTAACCATTCTGGCATTACAGACAGATAAAGCACACAGTTTACCTCCTGGCCAGCAGGGCGCTCATCTCCTCCATCAGACCTCCTCCTCCAGGTAAAGGACCATTTCCACGGGATGCCTCGGGCTTGGCACCACCAGAGCAAACCGCTGATCCTGCGGCTGGAGCCAGGGGATCATCGCTCTACAGTAACACATAGGATTTGATATTGAACATGTTTAGCATTTTTGATGATGTTTAGAAAAAAGAAAACATGTTATTTCAGCTTTAGTGTGCAGTGCACAGTCAAATATGAACTCTTCCTTTAAGAAACAATATTTGCCCGGGACTTTAATTTTTTGAAGGCAACTTTTATAATTATCTTATTAAATATATCTGTGCTTGCTTTTGTCAAATATATCTTATTTTGAGCTTGGAGGGGTATTTTTGTTCATTTTAGTGGCATTTTTGCCGTTAGTTTCCAACCCTTGTGCTATGTTAAGATGCTCTAGGTGAAATTCAATGCAAATGAGAGCTACAGTATACGGTCCTTCAACTCTTACCCTTGGCACTTTCTTTAACTTGGCTCCAGAAAGGGCAGCTGCGAGCCCAGACAGGCCCTTGTTCTCCTCTGCGGTGGGCGAGGGGGTGAACAGACCCGAGGGCAAAGGTGGGGCCGGGGGTGGAGGTGGTGCTGGTGGTGGAGCCTGGCCTGAGGGTGGAGGCGGTGGGCCGGGGGGAGGGGGAGGGGTAGGACCTGTTGGGGTAAGCGTGGGGGGCAGAGGTGGTGGGGGAGGAGGAGGGGGACCAGGGGGTGGTGGAGGTCCAGCAGTGGTGGGAGTCACAGTGGAGCCGGGAGGGAGAGGTGGTGGAGGTGGAGGGGTCGGTATCCCCTGTACTGAATCTGCAGTGATAAATAAAAAGATGATGAAAGTTATAACACGTCTTTATCACTTGCTGTGCTGATCAGTTAAACTGTGATATGTTCTACATCCAGGACCCTTCTGCATTATGAAATTGATCATCACACTCAGAATGAGCTAAATGGATGTCGATATAATATAATATAATATAATATAATATAATATGATATAATATAATATAATATAAACACTAGAGTTCAAAAGTTTGTGGTTTTTATTGTGGTCTTTACTCTCATATTTGTCCACTTTAATGCACGCTTGCTGAACAAAAAAAATACAATCTTACTGACCCCAAACTTTCGAACAGTAGTGTAATGTAATATAAATGCATCACTACTACTATTTAAAATAAATAAATAACAACAAAAACAACAATGACATACAAAGCTCATTCATAATAGTGAACGAAGACAGATGACATTAATACATGATGTGAACATACTGAACACTTGTCAAAAGCTGATGATCATTATACCAACTTCCACAAGAAAGAAACTGATGATTTATCATAAGAAACAAATGTGTACATCAATTGAACAAAATGCAGAGATGTAATTGTTTCATACCGTTTAATCATTAAAATGTAACTTAAAGCTGATATTGCATCATTTTGTATTATGAGGTAAACATTTAGGAACGTATCAGCTTGACTATATTTTACATTTGGCTTTTTTTGGATATAAACAGCTGAAGTTTTTCAAGTCTATATGACATGCATGCCTGTCAAACACACTCAAGTTAATCATATTAGTGTGTAGAATTTAGCTCAGCGTCAAGCTGCACCATGCATATGAAGTGTGAAGTCTAAAACCTCTTCTATAAATAATTCAGAGGAAGGGTTGATCTTATTTCTTCATTGCTGTTGACTTGACCTCATATGAAAAGCTCTGCTTACTGTATGCATTATGCAACATTAAACCTAGTCAAGGACAAAAATGTAATCAATTTCATCTTCATTTTGCTTCTTTTTAAAATAAGGATGTTTTATGAAACAAATGTGTGAATGTGAAGAATAACCAAAAGGTATGTTGGGCGGCCAGTTATAGATCATGTAAAGCTCACTGTTCAATGACAGTTCACTTGTACATGTTAACATCTAGAACTTCTTTACCATAAACCAAGAATCAGAATGAGATGGTTGTAATAAACTGCAGGAAAACACTGATGAGAACTAAAGCGATGATATCGCAGCTTGGCAATCAGTGAGACTCAAATTAAAGTTTCACGAGAGAGAGTGGAGATGTGTTTTCATGCCATGCCATTTCACACAGAAACAGGCCACACAAACGAGCATCCATCAAACCGGTGAACCAGTACAACCCAACAGACAGGACAAAACAGCAAAACATTCCTAAGGACTTTCATATTGAGCCAAAAAGCAATCGCCAATTGCAGCCAAAAAAAAAACAAAACAACCCAGCTCAACATGGCAGGCCCCCTCCTTGAACCCCGAGTAACGGGTTAGTGGAGGCTGAGCGACACAGAAGAGGCCTTACCCGGCTGGCTGGGGAAGTCAGCAGGCTGAGTGGGCGGCTCTGGAGCAGAGGAGCAGGAGTCTCCCAACCCAGAGTTTACAGAGTGCTCAGCAGAGGCAGGGAAGGCTGTGGAAGGAGAAGGGAGAACAGCAGGCTGGGGTGAGGGACAAGACACAAGGGGAGAGATGGGCAAGGTGGGCGAGGGGGAATACAGGGGCGGCGGTGGGGGTGGCGTCGGGGGCGAAGAGAACGGCTGACCCGAGACGGGTGACGAGGTGTGGAAGTGAAGCGAGGTGGGCGGCCCATTGGGCGCCGAGATGGGCGAGGGGGGTTTCTGGGAGAGCGGACTAGGGGCCGGGATCGCAATCATCGGGCGAGGACCCGTGGCCTTGCCCGGAGGGCTGCTGATCATGACCGGAGGTGAAGGTGGAAGGGGTGTAAAGTTGTTAGCTGTCCAGACTACGGATTTGGAGGCCGGAGCTGGAGGAGGAGCTGGGGCAGGGGGCGGCGGTGTGGGCAGGGCGGGTTGTCTGCGAGGTACGGTGGCGTAATGAGGCAAGACCGGGTGGAAGGCGGAGCCAAGCGACGTGGCGAATCGGGAGGCAGAGTGGCGCAGGGGCGGGGTTGGAGGAGTGGCTGTGGAGGGCAATGGCGTTGGGGGTGGGTAGCTGGGTGTGGAAGGAGACACGGGTGTGGAGGAGGTTGTCTTGTTGTATTCGGGAGGTGGAGGAGTGTAGAGGGTGCTTTCAAATGCTGCACATAACCGGAGGACAGGACAGGACGGGACGGGAGGGAGGAAGCGGCAACCGTGCAAAGGGAAAGAACACAAGACAAAGAGAGAAAGGGGGAAGGAGACAGAAGAGAGAAAGGGGGCAAATGAAGCAAGAAAACCAGCAGAGACCTACAAGTCCATCATATGTACTTATTTCTGTCTATGAACAGGGAACACACTGGAATTAGTACAATCGGTTAGCTGTTGACAACATCATGAACCGGAAAAGATGGATCAATTTCAACACATGTGGGAAGAATGTTACACAAACATCTAGTTTAGCATGTAGTACTTTCAGAAGAGAGCACCGAAGGGTTACTGTAAATCCTGGATACACATGTCACGTGAGGTTAGTGTCTTAGCATCATCACACACCTGCTACAAGCTAGTCATCCACTCTCAGCATGCCAAGAAAATGCTAATGAAAACCTGCACTTTTTTGCACTTTCTACAGTCAAATATCATATTAAGATATGAATGGGACATCGAATTTAACCCAGTAATCCTACATTTCCGCTGAAACATCATTGGTGAGTCATCAGCTGTCTACAAACTTGTACTATGCACAAAAAGTACTGTATGCGCAATGTGGTTGTGTATGTGGTTGGTAAGATTTTTTAAATGTTTCTGAAATAAGTCTCTTACACTGCGTTTATTTAATAAAAAATACAGTAAAAACAATAATATTCAGAAATATTATAACATTTTAAAATAACAATTTTCTATTTTAAAGTATTTTGTAACAACTTCAAACTTCCAAGCTAGGCTTTCTCTAGCCAACATAAAACTTGTCTATAAACTTTATTAAATGTAATTTATTCCTGTGATGACAAAGCTGAATTTTCAGTAGTCATTACTTCAGTCTTCAGTGTCTCATGATCCTTCAGAAATTATTCTAATATGCTGATTTGGTGCTCAAGAAACATTTCTATCCCTGGATTCTCTGATGAATAAAAGTTCAAAAGAACAGCATTTCATTGAATGAGATTTTTTTTTGTTGTGACATTTATGACATTTACTGTCACTTTTGACCAAATAAAAATAAATAAATAAATGAAAAAAAAAAAGAAATAAAAGAATATATATATTTACATTTTTCATTTTTTTATGTTTTTAATTTTTTATTTGGCCCCTGTCACTTTAAGCCTGGCCTTCAATAAAATCTGTATAATTATGGAACTATAGAGATTTTATTGAAGGCCAGGCTTAAAGTGACAGGGGCCCTGTCTCAAGGCAATTCATTTTGCAACATATTTAAGGGTGTTTATATATGTAATGCATGTAAATTCATGTTTTGGTTTATGGTGAGACTGCACTGTAAGAGTCACTGTCTGCCATATGTTGGCCAAATCTTTCTGCTCTAGTGATTCTCATAAGCAGCCTGTAGACACAGCTGCCCTCCTGCTGCGTGAAGCCCACCACGCCCCCCTGAGCACACTTCAAAATACACACCAACACACAGGCAAACACAAATTATCATGCCCTACATTCAGGTCATCTCCTTATTAACACTTTCCTATTATTCACGCTGGCTTCATGACTTAAGTACCACTGATTTCTGTTTATTCCTTGTTTTAAATTATAATGTAACCTATCTGTACCTTGCTTTCTTCCATTTCATTTTCCTCCTCTGCCTTTCCACACTATTAGCTTTGACAGGCAGACCACATGACCCGTGATGTAGCGCAGTATGTTCACCAAAGTGACTTAATGAAATTCTTCCACTCCTAAAGCACAGGCGGTCACATGGCAAGACCCATCGGCTGTGCACCAGAGAGACTAATCCAAATTTATTAAAATCAACTTGTGACTAAGATCCTCACATAATGTTTTTAATACTAATGAGTTTATTTATTTAGCACAAACATTATTGGATATACTACTCTGAAGTGAAAAAGTGAATGGTTAGCTGATAGTTGTGGCTGTAAATATCCATTTACACCAAAACCAAGTGTCTGTATTTCTACTAGTGCTCCAACTAATGATACAGATTTTGTTATACCTATTTGCCAAAATCTCAAGGTATTTTTTTGATAATTCTTAGCAAAAAGCAGAATTCTCCAAGACATGACTCAGAAAAGTCACTGAGCCAAGACAAGACCCACTAAAAATACAACTGCCATGCAGACGTCTTTCCAGACAGAGAACTCAATCCGGTGTCAATTCAACACTCAGAATAAAACATTAAGAGCACCAGCCAGTCAGTACTGCAGTGAGAAATGCATCAACTGCAGACTAGCTGTACAATGATTTGTCTAAGCAGAATATACTTTAAAAAAAATCACACTGAAGTATTTATGTCAGAAATTTGTGATCAGGAAACATTATTTTTGCCTTCCTTGAGAGCATTTGGAAGTATGTAAAAAAACATCAGTTCTAATCTAACATAAAGTGGAAAGACGGTCATGATTTACAATTCACTGCCAGTGAATAGAGCTTCAGTTTTCTGTAAAATGATGTCTCCTTCCCAAATCTGATTGCCAATATAATATTAATGTTGTGTTAGTAATTTAGATTCAACATTCCTGAGCAATCGATGCTGCATTTAAAGGGTTTCTGACATCCCTGCTGTGGAACAAAATATTACATCACTACCAAATAACACAGATTATTTGATACAATGATCACACACGAACTAACTAAACTGCTCGAATGTTTAACACTTGAAATGACAATTGTGCCTATCAAAGCCTGAGGCCTGACCTCTCACACATTATCTGTGGAATAAACATCTCCTCCCCCCATCTTGAGAAGAAAAATGTCTATTTTTGGCACATGATTCTGAGCAACGTATACAATCTGTATTTATGAAAATTGACCTTGTTTAGTTTCTTACTGAAGGTTCCTAGACTTATTGTGAACAATGTCTTACTCTAAACAAACAAACAAAAAAGTAAAATCTTATAACTTTCCTGCAATTTTCTACTAACTTGCATCCAATCTAACCCTGATGGCCAAAAAAAACATGCCCAACAATTTCTTACTCAGTACTGTGGTTCTCTCAGAAATTTGTCAAATTACAAAATTAAAACAGGTTACAGCAACATTTGTGTTGACAGCTGCTAAAGATCCACAGCCTTTTTCGCCTGTCACCTAAATTCTTGAGTTTTGCCAGGTTACCCATAATCCTAGTGGGCTGTACACAGGATAGCATGAGGGAAATGTGGTTAGTGTATGCAGCTCTCCCTGAGTTTCGTCATCTTTCAAGCTGTTGATTCAGACTCTTCCAACGCACTGACAGATGGACACGTCAGGAGAAGATCACCTATTGATATATTAAGACGCGAGGAGGAGCTGACCCTTCCTTCATATAAACAATAGCTTTACACAGATCTAGAGGCCAAATACATACTAATAATATATTTTACAGCAAGAACAATGAAAGGAAATGTCCGAACCAGAGATGCACAACAGCGGATATCAGTGGATTTTATTCATTTAAATTTTTTTATTTGTGATGTCCAATTTAAATGACTTTTGATCACTTGCTTCCGCCAATTTTTAGATGTTAAATTGTCTCAATTCATTGTTTTAAAGGGACAACTCTAGATTACAAAAGATTTAACCCTTTAAAAGCTGTTTCTTGAATACTGCTTTCTTATAATAGAGATCCTGCTTTTTTTTTTAATTCAAACTAACTTTTTTCCTTATCAGATCTTCAAATTAATCATTTTGAATCATTTCATTTTTTATATTATACTGCTGTGGTGCCTACATTCCCTTGAGAATCACAACACTGATTAACATCCACAAGAACAGCACTGACTTTGAGTTATTTTTAGACAAAATAGTACAGATTTTGAATCTTTTGTTTATCGGTTATCAGCCATGGCATGGAAATCAGCAATAATTGTAATATTGGTGCATCCCCGGTCCGAGCGCGTTAAGGAAAAAATAGTTTTAAATGAAATTCGAAGAGCATAATCACTGCAACACTGTAAGAAATGATTTCTAACAGATAACAGCATTTCACAGGCATTTGCATGCTAAGCATAGTGTACAACAGAAGAAAAGCCACTTGTATTATTAGTTTGTGTTAAAACCTCATTCAGTTTTTGACTCCAGCCCGTCTTGTCTACATCTTATCTGTCAGTCCTATCTATGAATAGACGTTGGAGAAAATGAAGATGCTCACCGGCGTTGGAGATGCGTCTCCCTCTCTCCCAGTCCATCTGCTCTCTGTCCAGCTGCTCTTGGTGCTCCCTTTCTTGCTTCTCTCTCTCGGCACGCTCTCTCTCCATCAGCTCCCGCTCGGCGCGCTCCCGTTCCTGGCGTTCTCGCTCCAGCTGCTCCTGTTCTTGACGCTCACGCTCCAGGCGCTCCAAACGTTCCTGCTCGGCACGTTCCCTCTCCAGTCGCTCTCGCTCCTGACGTTCCCTTTCGGCGTGTTCCCGTTCCAGCATCTCTCGTTCCTGGCGTTCTCGTTCTAGCCGCTCTCGCTCCAGTCGTTCCTTCTCTTGCTCCTTCTGACGCTGGAGCTCTTGCATTTGCCTGAGGACACAAAGAGCAGAAGGGAATGCCTGAGTGCACAGTGAACCTACAACTTTTTATTTACCAGGTTAGATCAAAAACAAGTTTGCCACAGTGTTTCCAAAAAAAGCAGCATAACTTTTTTTTTCTTTTTAATTGATAATAATTTGAAATATTTCTTTAGAACCAAATCAGCATATTAGAATGATTCTTGAAGGATCATGTGACACTGAAGACTGGAGTAATGGCTGCTGAAAATTCAACTGTCACCACATGAATAAATTATATTTTAAGGTATATTAAAAAAAAAACAGTTTGTTTATATTGTAATGTATCACAATATTACTGTTTTTACTGTATCTTTGATTAAATTAATGCAGTCCAAGTAAGCACAAGACACTTCTTTCAAAAACATTTAAAAATCCTACCGTCCAACTTTTTAAAGGCAATGTATATTATTCATTGAATTTCACATATATATATATATACATACATATATATATATACATACATACATATATATATATACATACATACATACATATATATATATATATATATACACATTAAATTAAAAAATAAATTAATAATATAATATATTTATGCTACCACTTTTATAAGTTGTTTTTTTCTCTCTCTCTCTTAATCTCTGCCCATTAAAATAAACAGGCTGTTGGTGCAATTAACAAAATGGCCTTAAAGGGCCTTTGGGACATATTCAGTAAGAAAAGTTTTTACAGATGACCAATAAAAATGACTTGCTTTCTTCCAGATAAGGAGACAGATGATAGCTGAAATACAAGCAGTGCAGTACATCATATCATACACTAGAGGGCAGCACACTCAAATGGGTAACAAGAGGTGTGAGAAGTGCCAACTTCAGCATCCAGACCAGCTCGCCTGCAGATGTTCTGCTAAGTAAGGGTTTATGAAAGATTTGCTTGTCAGTCCTCTTGTGCTTAATCAGCATCCAGCACATCCTCATGCCCAGAATTCCAGTGTGTAATTACATTAGAGAGCCAGAGACATTTAGACTGTGGACAGCGGGGACAGTAAATGAAGAAAAATGGGCTGTTTGCAGCTCTGGCGCTGAAGCAGGACAGATGGACCTAACTCGAAGAAGAGGGGCTGAACAAATTGGAGAGCATTCATGAATGAAAACAAATGAAATGCAAAGAGCCTAACAATATGAAGAGTCATCATGTAAGGTTCATCTTCCAGGCTATCCATAACATGTTGTCTTTTCGTAAAATTTGACTTCAAAGAAACAAAAAAAAAAAACAAACAAAAAAAAAAAATGCTAGCATGCTAGCACAACAAGTAAATATTAATAATAAAATAAATAAATTAGTGCTGTTAAACCATTTAAGTTTTTATGCAATATATGTGCGTGTACTGTGTATATTTATTATGTATATATAAATACACACACACACAGTAGGCCTATATATTTTGAAAATATTTACATGTATTTACATATATTTATATTAATATAATTTATATTTTACATAAATATATTTAATATACAAATATAACATTTTCTTAAATATATACATGCATGTGTATTTATATATACATAATAAATATACATAGTACACACACATATGTAAACAAAAACTTTTAATTTGGATGCGATTAATCATTTGACAGCACTTTAGGAGGCATTTTAGGAGGCAAACTATTCTTTTAAGACACCCACTTTAACTTTTTTTTAAATTTATATAACTGTTGAGGTTTAATCATTTAAACGGTCTTCCACTGTCTTTGTGAAAAGAGACAGCTGTCATGGGAAACTGGATAGATGATAAATGAGACACATCAGAGTCTCGTCATTAGGGTTTGCATTAAAACAGGTGATCTTGCTCTTTCCATCTGGCTAATAATTTCCCACACGTCTTTTTGTATGAATGGGTGTACATGGTGTCATTTCCTGGAACCTTGCCAGACACACCTTCCACTCAGCATGACCGTCATCATCATGAAAAATACTAGCTTAGATGCAGTAACATCATGCCTCCACATGTTTCCAAAGAAGAGAAGATGGGAAACCACACCTCAATCTAAGACCCCTTTAGAAGAGCAAGTTTATGCCTAAGGCTCCAACGGATGCAGTCACACCTGAATTGATACAGTCACTCCTGCTGTCTCATCAGTCCTGTCATCGAAATCGACTTCAAATCTCAGACAAAGCTACAAAGCAAGACATTCTCTCAACTGCAGGGCCATTCACATTTATATCAAAATACCAAATGTATCAAATGTTCTACTTTTCAGTTACAGGATTAGTTCACTTCCTGAATAAAAATTTCCTGATAATGTACTCACCCCCATGTCATCCAAGATGTTCATGTCTTTCTTTCTTCAGTCAAAAACAAATTGAGGTTTTTTGAGGGAAAACATTCCAGGATTTTTCTCTATACAGTGGATTTCAGTGGGGCCCAACAGGTTCAAGGTCCAAATGACTTCACGCATTATAACGTTAGTTCTTTGTCTGTGTACTTCAATTCAAAATGGTAGGGTAGGCCAAAAACTCTAATTTTCTCCAACTTCAAAATTGTCAGACATCATTGTTTTACCCTTTTTTGTAAAGGGGGTTTCACTTTCTTTGCATGTTCACTTTGTAACACTGGGACGGTACTTCTGCCTTTCCAACATGACTGCATAATCGTTAAAAAGTAAATAATTTTTTTCCACCTCGATCGTTTTGCTAGATAAGACCCTTATTCCTCGGCTGGGATCGTGTAGAGCCCTTTGAAGCTGCATTGAAACTGCAATTTGGACCTTCAATCCGTTGGGTCCCATTGAAGTCCACTATATGGAGAAAAATCCTCAAATGTTTTCCTCAAAAACCTTAATTTCTTTTCGACTGAAGAAAAGAAAGACACAAACTTCTTGGATGACATGGGGGTGAGTAAATTCAAGAAATTTTTATTCTGGAAGTGAACTAATCCTTTAATATAATTCAGCATTTGCATATGTACAGTTGTTTAAATGCTGAACGATAACTGCATTACAAACCCCTCCTACTCTAGCAACTGTTGCCTTCTACCTTATCAGACTGTTTTCTAATGAATGTCTACTAAAGTCTTGTACCTTTACATAGTTTTAAACAGAATTTTACACAAGATATCTAGAAATGTAGTAAAACACTGTCTATGCACTTAAAATAGTGACACAATGTACTTTACTCTATTTTCTTTAAATAAATATTGAGAAGTGCAGGCCGTGGGTTAAACTATGTGTCAGTCTTCATTCTCACATGAACGTGTAACATCAGTAAGAACACATACATTTACTCCAAGGTAAATTAATATAAATGTAATGACTCATAATTATTCAGGTCATAGTAGAGGAGACAGCTAAAGATTTCAGAGTATCAGTGTTGAATAGCTTGTAATGGTTCTGCTCATTTCAACTAATGTTATCACTTGAAATCTTTTTCAAACGAGGCTCTCTCTTTAGTTGACTGATGACCATCGAATCCAATGGTGTGTTCAAATATCATATTTATGAACTGAATGCACATGAACACCACTATTTTGAGTGGGAAACTCTGAACTTTCTTTAAGCCCAGAGTTTCAGAGTTGGGAGCATGTTAGTATGAAAATACGGTGGACATAATGGATGTAGCATTCATTTTTTTGTCATTTAATACAAAACTAGGTATGGTATGGCTTCGAAGGAACGATTCTTGAATATCTGAAACAGATACAACAAATGCAGCAGTTAATTCGAGGGGAATAAAACTATATAGAGCTAACAGTGAATCCACAAGGGCCACTACATGTAGATCTTCCAAAAGGAGCTTCCATATGCTTGGTCTACTGCCCGAGTTCTCTATATCTGCTTAATTCAGTTGCCTTGTTTCAGAGTTGTTCTTGTACCTGGGTTCCCAGAGGATTGTATTCTGAGCCACTCCATTATGAAATGCTGTTGAGGCGTGGATTTCTGAGAGCATGTCCCACTTCCCCCAAAATCCCTGCTGAGCCTGAGCCATGCTCTCAGAGATGTAATTAAAGAGCAGAGGAAGCCTCGTTCATGTCTGTGATAATATACTACCCCAAAAGACCATGGCAGCCATACCGGAGCCATCCATAAGTCATCCCTGGACAGGGTTTAAGAACAAGCTCCCTATAGAGATGAATGCTGACCGAACGCTTAGAAGAAATAGGGTCAAATGGATATGTGATATGAGAGGCCTATATTTAATTTCCATGACACATACGGGTTAGGCGAGGCGGACTTTTCATGATGCAACTGCCGTGCAATCCCAGTGATCCTACAGGGGTGGAGAGGTCATAATATCATCAAGGGCTTCTTGTTTTCGGAAGCTGCTAAAATAAACTTAGAACAAACATTACTTTAAACCAAACTGGCATTTGACCAACAGGAAAGAAGGATTTATGGGATCAAATGTGTGAGCTCCTTGTTTCTTAAATAAGAACGACAGCCCAGACCTGTTTGCAAGTGCAGTTCGCACCATTTCGGTTGAGAGCTTTATTTGTGTGTAATCCTATCGGACACATACGCATTCCCTGGCATAGGAGATCACAACATTCTGAAATAACGAGCTCCACAAACACTTAAAATTAGAAGCGGGCCCTGCTCTCTCAGGCGAGAGACTGGAAGGGGCCAAAATATGGGGTTGAGGGGTTCAGCAACCCGGGCTGCTACACTAAGGGCTAACTTTAGGCCTTTTTCAGTTTACATTTTCAAGTACCACCTCTTTCTGATCATGTCAGGAAAGCAAGCACTCTAGTTCTTCAACATTCCAGTGCATTTATATAATAACCCCTTTCAACAAAACTCATGGCCACTTAAAGGTACGGTTTTGTTCCACTGCAATGACATACTAAAGCATGACAGGGATTGTTCTCATATTTTGGAGCAGATCCAGAGATACTTGTCAAAGGGTCATCCAGTATACTTTCAAGAAGTTAAACCTGCCCACAAAGTGAGAAAGTCAAGAAGTCCCTTAAAAAAACAAACAAAAAAAAAAAATAGCAGGCAACTGACCAAAGCCTATATCAATTTGGAATCTGCACTAGTTTATGGCAGTTCTACTGCAGTTTAGAGTATTCTTAATATAGGAAAAACTACATGCAATGCAAAATTTGCTTACTTCCCACCCCCCCCCTCCCTCAAACACTCCCTTCTCAAGCATGGAAGAAGGACTTAAAAGAAGGGAAACATGCAGCAGATCCATTTATTGGCGTCTCCGTTCCTGACATCAGTTACCAAGGAAACAGTAGCTAAGGGAGTGTAGGCGGCTCACAGCCTGATTCAGAATGTCTTCCAACAACTTACTACAACAGATTCCAAAGGCACTATGACTTCATTAGGTTCTAAAACAGGAGTACTACAACAAAAAATACAGGATCAGATATAGTTTTTTTTTTTTTTTGCCAAAAAAAAAAAAAAAAACCCTCTACTGCATAGAAAAATAATTACATTGGTGCTTGTCAAGTCGTCACATTACCCTAGTATAAAATACCCTATTGAGTATTTTGTCTAATTTTCCAGTTAAAAAAAAAATCTTGAAGTAAAATAAATTTACAGCTATCTTACCTGTCTTCAGAAAATGTATCTTTAATACAAGTGTTTTGTCGTATTGCACTAGCAGATTTTTTCACCAATTTGGAGTGTCTACTTTTTTCCTAACGAGCCTACTGCATTTTAAATTGTGTGAAGCACTTCCGGTTTGGGGAAGTTCTCCTCAAAAGGACTGCAAAAAAATTATTTCAAATCATAGGACTGTGCTACAAATAATCCTTATCCATCATTTTAACTGAGTGAGCTGTAAATTTTTATTCATTTTCTATTTTCAAAAGTTAGGAGAATAACATACGTTTAGTATATTAATGTGACTTGATATACCAACAATATCTACACAATATCTTTTTTCAGCTTGCTGCATTATTTTCCTCCTATTTTCGTTTCCTCTGTATTCCCGCTGTAAGTAAATGAAAAAAGACAACACATACTGTGCATTTGTGGTCTGCTCTGCCAAGTTAATTTACGATATAAACCAAGAATAATTATCTGGAATGCACTAAGAACCTTTAATTTTTCTCCTCAAATCTTCATGTCTCTTTCCAGGTTTGTTTTCACACGGATGCTGTAAAATGTAATTGTTACGAAATATAGACATTTATTACTATAATGATATTTAACATCCATAATATTGCTGCGGATAGAAATGGGATCTTTAGGAGTTATTCATGGTATGTTGAAAGTATATCTTTTCTAACTTGACCCCAAAATGCTGTATGAAGATTAGTGGTATAAAAGAAAATCATAAGTAATCCAAAATATCACTACCAATATTTGAAAAATTTGAAAAAATTGCTTGAAAATCTAAAAAATAATTATGTGCAGAAAAAGCCAACATTGACTAAACAATGATAGACCATTGTGTGCAAGAGAGCAGAATGAGCACCATATTGAAGTCTTTTTGGCAAGTCCAACTCCCCTCTCTCCTGGAAAGACTCGGCAATTCGGTTATCATTGGCTGTGTCCAAGCTAAGCCATATGGTGTCTTTTTCAAGGCTTCCTCCAAAATTTCAACAAATTTGGGCCCAGCTCACTGATTCCCCCTTACACAGAAGGAAGAACATCTTTGAACAGAGAGGGTGGTACAGCACATCCCGAAGGGGCTCAGAAAGCAGGATGTGGAATTTCTGTAGCTGAAGGGTCATTCATAAAGAGATGACAGACATCCGGATGAGGCTGCCGAGCGATCCGGCGCATTCTTGTGCTGAAGTGTGAAGAAGTGGCTATGATTATGACAATCAGCTTTAAATGATGCTATCAGTCTGCTAATGAGGTGGTGGCTCTTTTCTCGCCCTGCTAGTGGGATATGGTTGGGGAAAATGTTCTTTTGTGTCTCCACCTGACAGATGTGCTGAAAGCCAGCAGAGCAGAAAACCTGTATGAGTGTCCCGCTGACTATTTTTATCCTCCCATTATGCCACTTCATGTCTTTTTAATCAAATACTAATACGGGATATTTTTGGCTCGCAGAACACGAGTCGACCCACATGTCACTGCGGTCCTGAGTTGGAACGGCCTGCAGAAAAACATGAAAGCTAAAAACTACAATCTATATTTTTATAAATGTAATCCCCTGGAAACTGTATAATCCGTGATGTTCTAGTGATGGGAGACATGGCCAAATATTTATTTTTCCCAGCAGGAAAGTAATACAAATGTAGCATGTCTCAGTACAGCGGATGGCATGCATTTCAGACCTAAAGGGGTATAAATGCACCACAAGATCATTTTTGAGGTCGTTCGACAGCTTTTTGTCAATTAATCGTGAGGTTTACAGAAATGCTCGAGTCTCTAATTCAAAGCATGTGTGTACTAAAACTCTCCACAAAATTAAAAGACAAAAAGAACACAATCCTGAAAAATTGCTCCGGGAAGAAACATTCTGGGCCTCAAACATAGTGGTTGTTTTGCACAAACAAACAAAAATGGACACTGACACATGCTAAAAGAATTTAGATGTAAAACCACAGAGAATTTTCTTGAAGTCTCTATTTTGAATTAAAACTGCACTTTTCAATCATTGCTTCAAGGTTATTTTTACTACAAGTATTAGGATATTATGCAACACCAACTTAAGGTGGTCTGCACTGGTCAAACTACTTGCTAATAAGATAAATAGCACTCTGTATTCAAAATAAAAGTTGTGTTATGCATACATTTCTGTCTGTAATTCAATGTCTTTTCAAGGTAACCATTCAATCGGTGCATTATAAAAATAACTACAATTCCAAGTAGCACTTTCCATGCAAGCATGTGACCTTTATTTTAAAATGACCTCAGAAATCCTTTGACACGCCACCAGTCCTGTGGCCTGTCTGACAGCACTACTAATTCGTCTTCTGACAGTATGCAGATGCCCCAATGGCTGTTTATAAATTGTCTGTGAGTAATAACCTGCCTCTCATTCCTTTCTTCTGCTCTCCTTCACAGCAGCATTGTATCAGGTTTGCATCGCAAGATGACATCAGACACCAAGCATGCACCCAGTTCCATTGACTGCAATAGCTAAATATGGCTGTGGGCCGGCACGCCACGGCCGGCCGGGTGGGCGGCAGCAGGCCAACTCTATTACACGCACTCAAAGACATTCTTTTAGAGAATGTGAGCCCTTTACTTTCCGGCAGATCTTCCACAGAAAGGGGAAAATATCCTTATAAGGAACATTTCCACTATATGTACACTACAGCACCTGACTGATGAACACAAGATGTTAGAACGTATGAATAACTGTTTCAACTTCCTTAAAGGGACAGTTCACCCCAAAATGATTATTGCTAACCTTCATGTTTCTTTTGAGTGAGTCAAACACAGTGTGCAGCCAGTGGTTTCTGATTCCTAAATTTAATGACGTTTATGAGTTGGTACTTTAATGATTAGTTCAAAAAGTCAAGTTGCTGATTGTAAATCAGGGCAGTTTGAAAATGGTAGCAGTTTATTTTATAATCCGGTTACTCATATACTTGTTATATTAATTATAATAACCCTGAACCTATCCCTAAACCTAACCCAAGTAGTTAACTATTATCCAGTACTTTCTTAAGTACAC
>JAFVLL020036718.1:0-11027 GCA_021397915.2 Tor tambroides | reverse complement strand
TGGATCTCTGATCTCTGACGCTCCAGACTGAATCCTGAGCTTCTGTCCCATCAGCCACACGCACTGAAACCTTCTCCACATCCTGACAAACACAACCAGCTTATCAGTTCAGAATCTGGCAATAGTTTATAGTTATTTTGTGTCATTTCATCTGACAAACCGACAATGATTGAAGTGAAGGATGAAATGAAGAGCTGTTCAAACCTCTCTGTTCAGTTTGTCTCCTCTTTCTCTCAGCTTTGCCTCCAGTGAAGCCACCTCTTTCTTCAGCCGACAGATTTCTGTGATGAAATCCTCAATATCCAGCATGGACAGATCAGTTCCTACTGATTTACAGCAGACCACATCCACCTGCGCTCTCATGGTCAACATCTGAACACAAACACATCACGATTATTAAAAGGCAAGGCAAGGCAAGGTTTTTTAATTTTTAAATTTTCAAGGTTTTTTATTTTATATTAAATTTATTTAGATTTACCATTTCAAGGACAGTCTTTCATATATATAATTTTCACAAAGTAAATACTGAAATTAACCTATATGTTTATTAAGCCTTCTACACAATGCACAATTTAAGAAATCCTATAAGTGTCACGAGACTACTGCTAGGAAGACACAGGCATGACGAAGATTATAGAGACAAGTCCTTTTAATTGTAATCCACAAGATGAAGAGGGTCTAGCACACAGGGTAACATTCAACATACACGAGGTAACGCTAACAATACCGGACAAAGACAGAATGAACAGACTTGACTAAGTAGGGGTCCTAATCAGGGACAGACAGGTGAGGAGGATCAAGTAATAATGACACAACGAGAACATGAACATAACCAAATATGGGCACAAGAGGGAGAAACCACGACAGTCCTGGGGTGTCCCCTCCCAGAAGGCGTGGCCTTGTGCCGCAGGAAAAACAAAGGGAGGGATGGAGGGGGACTTAGAAGGAGGACAAAGGAGAGGATGTGGGGTGGTGACAGGGGATGGCAAAGGGCTGGCAGGAAGGCAGGCAAACAGTACAGGTGAAGGTTTTGGCAGAGGACGGACACCCGGGAGGAGGACGACAGACAGAATCCAGGGAGGAGACGATGGAGGAAGGAGCCGTAGAGGAAATAGGAGGAGCCAGGGCAGATAAGGCGGAGGGAGGAGACAGGAGGGACTTGGAGCCAGGCAGGACCCAGGCCGCAGCCATGATGGCGGCATATGGTGGATCTGACGGAGGGAGGACCCATGGTGTAGAAAGGACTGACAACTCCAAGGGGCCGCGGAGCAGGTCGTGGAGGAGCTCGAGGCGGAGACGGAGAGTCAATGAGCCAGGGCGACAGGGAGGATCAGGAGAGCCAAGGAGGAGCAGATGGTGCCGGCAACCGAGGCGGAGCCGGGGATCCGGAAGGCCGTGGTTGAGCTGGAGCGACAGAGGACCGAGGTGGAGCTGGAGGGGAGGAGGAGTCTGACAGAGCCAGAGGGACAGAGAGACGAGGCACAGCTGGAGGAGTGGAGTCCCGAGGCGGCGGATGGTCGACGACAGACCAAGGCGGAGCCGGAGGGACGAGGGAGCTGGTGGACTAAGGAGCTAGGAGCCATGGTGGAGTCACTGGGTCAAAGGGCCGAGGCGGAGTCCGGGACTCAGAGGCTGGAGGAGGAGACAAGGGATCCTCCAGCCATGATGCCGATGAAGACTGGCAGACCCGCAGCGATCCCACCGCACAGATGGTGGGCTGAGGGTGAGCAGAGGGGCTGCCAGGAGACAGCAGTGGCGATGGTGAGAACTGATACAGAGGTGGTGGGAGAGGAAGGCTGGGTGGGAAATCCAGACAGGTAGAGGGTTCAGGGATGGTGTGTGCTGCCCACACACACCACATCGTGACTCCCAACACTGGGAGAGTGGCGGACAGGGGAACGACCTCCGTGGCCATTTCATGGCAGGCAGAGAGTTCAGTCAAAGGCGGAAGAAGAGGGGGCATGTCTGCATATATATCTGTATTGAAATCTATCAAATCCTGTTCAAAATCCAACAATCCCAGATCCAGTTTCACGGTGAGCTGTGATTTGCAGGACATCAGGACCCACTCAATGAAGGCGACGAGGCTCTCTCGAGGACCGTCCCCGGACAACTGCGCTCATGTGTCGGCGTTAAGTCCAGCTTGATAGAATGACCAGAGGCAGTTGTCCGGGTAGTGTGTGAGGTTGGCTAGGAACACAAAGTCTCTGGTGTGGTCCTCGAGAGAGCGGTCCCGCTGCTCCAGCAGGAGGACGAGAATGGCAGGGTCATCCATAAAAAAAAGAAACACTTTCAAAACGAAAAGGAAAAAGGAAGATGCCTCTTCCTTCTTTTCTTTTTCCTTTCCTTTTCTTTGTTGGTCCGGTATTCTGTCACGAGACTGCTGCTAGGAAGACATAGCCATGATGAAGATTATAGAGACAAATCCTTTTAATTGTAATCCACAAGATGAAGAGGGTCTAGCACACAGGGTAACATTCAACATACACGAGGTAATGCTAACAATACCGGACGAAGACAGAATGAACAGACTTCACTAAGTAGGGGTGCTAATCAGGGACAGACCAAATATGGGCACAAGAGGGAGAAACCACGACAAACACTCCTGGGGTGTGACAATAAGATCGTTGCAGATCACACTGTGCGACATGGATCTATTAAACTTGGCTACAACATGCATGTAGACTGTACGATGACACCTATTAGGGGTGTAACGGTACGCGTATTGTGTACCGAACGGTTCACGGGCAAGCTCCAAATGAAAGTGATCATCCCTATCCCCTTGGAGTGGGGACTTTGGAGTGAGCAGGGCACGTGCGTGCCATTATGCAGTCGTTTGAAGTGCACTTGGTGAAGGGAGCGTAATTTCCTCATTATCTTCAGCTGGGATGTTCCCGTGACGACGCAGCACGGTGTCCGTCAGCAGATTCATAAAAAAAAAAAAAGGCATTTTACATTTTAAAAGTTTTATATATGTTATTTTTTATATATATTATATAGCATATTTTAAAAACTTTTAAAATATAAAATGTATGTTTATTTGCAACAGTTATGCTAACAATAAATAAATAAAACAGCGACATCTGCTGACGGACACTGTGCTGCGTCGTCACGGGAACATCCCAGCTGAAGATAATGAGGAAATTACGCTCCCTTCACCAAGTGCACTTCAAACGACTGCATAATGGCACGCACGTGCCCTGCTCACTCCAAAGTCCCCACTCCAAGGGGATAGGGATGATCACTTTCATTTGGAGCTTGCCCGTGAACCGTTCGGTACACAATACGCGTACCGTTACACCCCTAACACCTATTGACTCATAGGCTACCATGCACTTTTCTATAAAAGAATAAAATGTCACCAGCATGCGCTGGTCGTAAACAAAAAGAGCATGATAAATCACACTTTGGCAGTTGTATTTTTATATGTGCTGAAAAAAAAGTGGAAGCGGCAAAAAAGGAAGGCATAAGAGCTTGAGGTAAGCAGTTTTATATTTTAGTGCCATGTCGCATTTTTATTGGCTGATCAGTAAAACGTGGGTCATAGCAGCAAACCCTCTGTGATCATGCTGTATTTCTGACACTGTCAGAAAATGATCATAGCCTATCTTTGGTTGCAAGATCGTGACAATGGCCGTCTTTGAACCTCTCTCACTGTACGACATAAGACCACTGATTAGAACCCACAGAAATCCCTACAATTGTTTCACGATGGGACAGCCGAAAACTGTGCAGTGTGTCTTGGGCTTTAAGCCCTAAACACACTGCACGATTTTCAGCTGTCCCAGATGAAAAATTGGCATCGTGAAACAATTGTGGCGATTTCTGTGATCGTGGCTCCTCATCGGTGCTCTTATGTCGCACAGTGAGAGAGGTTCAAAGATGGCCGTTGTCACGATCTTGCGACCAAAGATAGTCTGCGATTCAGCATGATCATCGCACAATGTGTTTGCTCGTACGATCCACATTTACTGACCAACCAATAAAAATCCAACATGAAATCAACGCGACATGACGCTAAAACATAGAACTGTTTACCTCAAGCTCTTATCCCTTCCTCTTTCGCTGCTTCCACTTTTTTTCAGCACACATAAAAACTACAACTGCCAAAAGTGTGATTTATCATGCTCTTTTTGTTTACCACTAACACATGCTGATGACATTTTATTCTTCTATAGAAACGTGCGTTGCATCGTACGAGTCAATAGGTGTCATCATCATACAGTCTACACACACGTCGTAGCCAAGTTTATTAGATCCATGTCGCACAGTGTGACATGCAGTGATCTTATTAGGATTGCTAAAATTGTGCACTGTGTTTTGGGCTTTAAGGTCGGGACACACCAAGCCGACTTCAAAAGAACTAGAGGCGACAAAAGCCGATCGTGTTGTCACCTCGCGTCAGCAGTGTTGGATCAAAAAGCGGTGCTTGAACACACCTCACAGACTACAACCGTCTGCGCAGATATACGACACTAAATAAAGCAGAGCTTGCTTACTATTTTGAATAGTTATGTTGATAACTTTCTTCATTTTAAGCGGCTCATGTTGTTATGAAAATATTTGCATACTGGAATGCTTGGGAAAGATCACGTAACATTAGAACAGCCCTCTGTCTGTGCCGCCTTAATTTACTTACTAGTTTTCCTCACTTTCACTTTAATTCTGGAGCACTGACTCGTTCACTAAATTGAACATCCAATCAGAGTTGTCACTCGCGCCGACGTGTGGAACACACCAAACAAACTATCCCGACCATCGGCTTGGTGTGTCCTGGCCTTAATAGTGAATGGTTAAATATTTTATCACCATGAACTTTATACTGTATATTTAACTATATACAGTATAGTTAAATACCATCAAAAGATTTTATAGTTTAAGGGTTTTTTATGACGGACGAGTTTTAAAGATCTGAAGAAGACCATTAAATCTTTCTGAAGTAAGTGGGGGGGGGGTTATTAAAAAATCTGCATTTATGAATAACGTAATTGGCCAAAATCACAATATTATTAACCAAAAATTCTACATCATAATTTCGACAAAAGGACAAAAATGTTATTGTTCTGAAATCAAAGGTATTACATATTTCAAACTTAACCAAACATAGAGGTCATCCCAGAATTTCTTAGATAATTTGCATAAGTAAAACCAATGTTCCAATGACTCTATGTCTGCTTCACAAAAGGTACACTCAATACAATCCATATTAAATATGTGTCTGAGGAACTCATTACAGGGATAAATATCATTAATAATTTTAAACTGAACTTCTTTTACTTTCGGTAGAAGTGGAAAAGAGAGAAATCTTGTTCTAATTCGAACCACTTTAACTTCAGGAAAATCAACAAGAGATCTCTTCTTTACTTTGGAAGGGAATATCTGTGTATTTACTAATGTTCTTAAAACCTTAGTATTACGACTCTGCTCTGTAAAATTAATACTAGAGATGATTCAATTACCTAATCTTGGTATCATAGGTGAATAACACAATGCACCTTTAATCAGCTGAACCAAACCAGCAGGAACAGCTTTCAACAAAGATATATAATTTCTGAGTACAAATAATATTATATTTTACACAAAAATCATCATAACTAATAAAATTTCCATGCCCATCCATAATATGCCCAATTGGACCAGACCCCTTTGTCCATTCAGTCCTGAAAATACACAGATTTCCCCTTAATAAGGATACACTTACTATTCCACAAAGAACAACTGTGTGGCAAAAAGTTGTATTTGTATATTCATTTCCAATATAATAATACCTGACTTTGAAAAGATGATAATTTACACTTTTATTTTGAAGGCTCAAAAAAAAAAAAAAAAAAAAAAAAAAAAAACTTTAGAAGAAAAGCTAAACCAAACAGATGGAAAACCTCGAGCCACCTCAACTTAAGGGTACCATTCATAACATCGAAATCAATAGCATTCAACCCTCGCTCGCTGATCAGCTTCACTACATCTTATTTTCTTATATCGGGCTTGTTTTTCCAAATAAATTTATACTGAATTGATTAGTCTTTTATTCACCTATCAGAAACACTCAGAGAAAATGCAGGTAAATCAACCTGGAAGCGTGCTTCTGACTTCTGTGAGAATTCTACCATATATAGAAATATATCCCTTTGTACCCACATATTTAAAATATTACCGACCTGAAATACGTTAATCACGCGCCGGCAGAAAGAAAACTCTGCACTACTTCAGTCGTGCGCTCTGCGCGGGTGCTGCAGCAACATATGACGCAATTCCGCCTCCTGCTGGACTGGAGCGCCAACTTCGCTGGACAGTGACTTAAGTTTAGTGATGAAACTGAGCAGCATTGGCAGACAGAGGATGATTGTAGAAAATGGGTACTACAACAATAACAGACATAATGATAAGTTAACCAGTTTTTCATTACATATAACGTTAACATCAGTAAAATTACGGTATTTCTGACACAGATTGTACAGCTGAATGTGTCTAAGATAATGTGAGTTTAGGAAATTGCTGTTAGTGATAGCCAAGCACTAATTACGTGACTCACATTATGTGTGAAGCAAGCCTAATTTAAGGGCATTTTGATGCATCGATTCGTGACAATAACGGTCCCCCTCTTAAGCCCCGCCTTAAATCCGTTAATGACCGTTATCCTGACAGCAACTGTTGCTCTTCTAACATAAGTCTGTTTAAGCCTGTTTTAAAATACTATAAGTACGGTGACCAGGAGGGGACGTCTTCGGTTCACTTAGTTTTGTCGTGGCCACGAGATATTAATTCGTGGGAACGTCATATTAACTCGTGGGAACGTGATATTATGTTGTGGCCATGAGATCATTTTGTCGAGGTAACGAAATCCTTATGTCGTGGCCTCGTTGAGGGAACAATATACATTTCTCATGGCCGTGATTTCTTATGTTGAGGGAAAGACATTTTTCTCGTGGCCACGAGTTTAATGCATAAACAAACCTACGTGACCATAGCGACCCGGGATTATCAGAGATGGATAAAACATTTTTATTAACATTAAACTTTTCATTTAATATTTGTATATTATCATTATTATTATTAAGCTATATTAACTTGTTAGGGCTATATTTTTATATTTATTTAATATAAATATAATATTTTATTATTTCCCCTTTCAATTCTTGTATCGCTTTACTTAACGTTCTGTATAGAAATGACACAATCATATATATATATATATATATATATAAAATTATAATAGTCTATTTGAAAAAAAAAATGTCAGCGATGATAACTGGCTAGCTAGCTAACTAGCTACCTGATGCTAACTTGAGTTAATTTTTAAATATAAAGTCCAAATATTTTTATTCAACCAATCAGTTAGAATTAATTTGATGGAAAAACAAAGGATTTGATGTTCAGAACAAAATAACTACAGTAATTGCCTGGCGTTACCCCACACACTATGTTTGAGAAAAAAATTATGTATATTTCTGAAAATATAATTATATTTTTATCAAATAATATGTACTCTCTATCTACAGGCCCTACTATTCTCATATCATATATAACTGTGATGTTCTACAAAACAACAAGCTTTAAAACACTTTTTCTCTTACTGCTGAAAATGAGATCATTTACTGTGAAATACGTTTTCTCTTTGGTACATCACTAGTGTAAGCTTCATAGTGAAAACTCCTGCATCACTCTTGACAACGTAGTCCATAGTTACAATAAAAATTTATCTTGAATTTATCTTGTGGTTATCATGGGAAAAACAGTAGGGGGGCATTTTACCCCACTCTACCCTAATTATGCTAGTATTTGCTACCATATATTTAGCAAATACTGTAAAAGCCTGACACTTATGCCAATAATTTATGATTGTAGGCTATTTATGCCCGTGTGTGATATAAATGAGCGTGTTGTGTTTTCTTTTACAAATGAAACTACGTGAATGATTCATTCCTCAACGAAACACTAGGCGGTAGGCTATAATATTAATAATTATTAATTTGCAGAAATAAAATTAAATATGTTTTTTTAAATTATGCAAACAAACATACTATTTACAGGTGACAAATCAAATACAAAATAACCAAGCTCAACAAAACATACATGACAGCCAACATGATTTGTGTGAGTGAGTGAGTGAGTATGTGTGTGTGTGTGTGTGTGTGTAAGTGAGACTGGGTGTTGGGGGTGGAAGTATATAAACAAAGGAAAATGTAAAAAAAAAAAAAAAAGTACAACAGACATAATAGTAAAAGACCGTAATAGTAGTGATAACAGTAATAATAATAATAATAGCATTAATAACAAAAATTAGAGGATGGAGGGTGAGGAAGGTGATAAGTAATAATAGTAGCAATAATATTAATAAATAAATAATAATAATAGTAATTAACTCAAATTAATCAGAAATGAGGGGAAAGTTGGAGGGTGAGGAGGATGGCAAATATCAATAATAATAGTATTAAATAGTAATTAGTGTCACGGTGTCTAGTTGTTGTGCCCTAGACTGTCCACTTGATGGGACTCTCCCCTCCCACTGCTTCATGGCCATGAACTCAAATTAAGAGAACAACTGCACACTCACTTAAGCATATTTATTAACCAACGTTTCGGCTAGTAGCCTTTTTCAAGGTATAATTTCACAAACATGGAGACCAGTATAAATAACAAAGATAATGATACACAGCAGAGAATGGTGAGATCCAAATCAATCAATAATTAACTCATTAACAATTAGACTCTAACATGGAAAAACATGGTTGGCTGTGGAGTCAAGACATTTACAAATATGATTAAAAGATCAAAAAGTGTAAAACTTCCGGTTTGAGTGAACGCTGTGCATGTATGTCTGCCGCTGCTCTCTGGTTTTTATATATTTCTATATGTTTAAACTTGTTTTAAACAAGCTAAGACTCCCTTATCTAATTTTATTATATTTTCGTTGAGTGGCCGATGGATTGCGCCTGATAGAAGTTACCTCTGGGGAAAAAAACTCAGCGTTTCAAGACTATCAAGGCACCTTGTTACATTGTGGATTGACAGATTGGATTCATGCTCTGGATCTGGTTAAAAACGCTTTATGTACTACGTATGGATTAATACTACGGTCCCACGTCCTCTGAGATTTATGCTGTCGATCATCGTCGGATTTGTTTCGTGTTTGGCACCTGCTTTAGTGGAAAATCGCCGCAACCTGTTTCATTGAAGTTGCAATAGGATGAAAGTTCCTGAGTCTTCTATATAAAACATCTTTTATGGACTATGCATGGACATATGGATTAACATTATAAACCATCAACGGATTTGTATCAGATTCAGCACCTGGTGAGCATTCCCTGCGGGGCAATTGTATTATGACCGTGTTGCTGTTTGGTGGCTGGACTTTATTGACTGTTTTGGGGTGTTCGTCATTTGTAATAGTGTATATGTCTATATGTATATATACCTTTGATATGTCTTCACCACCGGCTTGTAGCAGAGTGTTAGTCAACTATTCTGCTTCAGAACTCAAGCGTTTGAACTGTCGACCCGGATCTCGCCTGACGTCAAGCACTTATTTGCGGTGCGTTGAGTTGGGAATTCTTCGTCGTTCGAGATATGTTCACCGGGGTTCACGGTCAAGTTGTCCAGCTTCCACTGTCAATCCTGGATCGATACCTGTTATATGGTCTACAAAGCGGCATGCCTCGCATCGGAAACAATCACAGTGTGGTGTTAATTTGGATTCTCTTCGTTCCTTATCAGAGACTGCCTTTCATGACTCCTCTTTACTGGAAAAGAACGTGATGCCACTTAAAATGGCTTTGATAAACGCCAGATCTATTACAAACAAAACTTTTCTGTTGAATGATTTTTTCTCATCAAATAACTTGGATTTTCTGTTCGTTACTGAAACATGGCTTGCACCAGAGGATCGAGCATCTCTATCTGAACTCTGCCCTACGAACTGCAATTATCTCAGTTGCCCTAGAACTTTTAGTCGGGGTCGGGGGGTTGCTGTGATTTTTAAGAATGTGTTTTCATGCAGGCCTCTTCCTATAGATGTTTATTCCAGTTTTGAGGCTTTAGTTTGTGAAGTGGATTTATCAGAACCTTTGCTTTGTGCCTTGATTTACAGAGCACCAAAATCCAATAAGGATTTTTTAACAGAGTTCTCAGATTTTTTTATCTATCTTGGCCACAAAAGCTGATAACTTTCTGCTTCTAGGTGATTTCAATGTACATGTGTGCTGTCCGCAAAAGCCACTTGTAAGAGAATTCACTCAACTTTTAAATTCCTTTAGCTTTACACAATTTATTTCTGGTCCTACACATATACAGGGCCACACACTTGATCTTGTTATGTCATTAGGTTTTCCTATAACAAACATTGAGGTCCGTGATGCTGACACCTGCCAATAATATTTGACTGTTCTATTGCGGTCTTAAAATCTGAGAGCAGGCCTTCTACATATCTGTCTAGAGTTATAAACTCTTCTACTGCTGTACAGTTTACAAAGGTCTTTGCAGAACTCTCAGCAGGTGTCACAGCACAGTTTTCTGATGTGGATGGCTTGGTCCATAGTTTTAATACATCATGTACTGGGATTTTAAATGAAATTGCCCCCCTCAAGGTCAGGAAGCTAAAATCTAGGAAACAGCCTTGGATTAATAGAGAAGTTTGTGTTTTAAGGAAGGAGTGTAGAAGGGCAGAAAGAAAATGGAGAAAGGACAAATTACAAATCTCTTATCAGTTATTGCAAAATTCTCTGATCAAATTTCAAGAGACAGTTGCCTTGCAAAGGTCTAAATATTTTTCTAATCTGATTTCTCAAAATTCTCATTGTCCAAAGCTTTTGTTTTCTACCATTAACTCCGTATTAAATCCTCCTTCTGGGATCGGTATTGGTCATAGCCCAGAGTTGTGTGAGAAGTTTTGCAGCTTTTTCATAAACAAAATTGCTTGTATTAAATCGCAGATTGTTATGAATCCATCTCAGAAGGTTTGGTATTTACCTACGAGTCCTGCTAAATTTTCACATTTTTATCCTATCTCGCACTCTGAGTTGTTGAACATA
>JAFVLL020036717.1:0-14039 GCA_021397915.2 Tor tambroides | reverse complement strand
TCATTTTTTTTTTTTTTTTTTTTTTTTTTTTTTGAGAAAACCTTGAGTGTAAATCTTGCATCAAATGTCAAATCTATATGGAAATATCGGTAACACTCTAGTATAGGGACCAATTCTCACTAGTTACTTATTAACATGCCTATTATTAACATATTGGCTGTTTATTAGTACTTATAAAGCACATATTCTGCATGATCATATTCTACATTCCTAATCTTACCCAATACCTAAACTTAACACCTACCTTACTAACTATGAATAAGCAGCAAATTAGTTTATTGAGGCAAAAGTCATAGTTAATGATTTGTTAATAGCGAGAATTGGACCTCAAAATAAAGTGTGACCGAAATATCGTAGTAAAATGAAAATATTTTGTGGTATTTGTGCCAGAGCACTGGAGTTTCCATTTCTGTTCAGTGCTTTTTATGTCATTTTGAATATGCAAGTTATTTAAAATATTAAGAGTGGTATATTTTTTTAAAAGGTGGCTGTTATGAACAATTCTATTAGTCTGAATCGTGATTAGAATCGTGATTGGTAATTCATGAAGACTACTGATCTATTATGAGATTCATCTGGTCAAATTAAACATTGCTTTGAGAATAGTTCAAATAAAAGTTTCTAAAATGAAACTGAAATGTTTAAATGTGGTATTTGTGCCTCCCATGTTGAGGGCAGATTGTCAAACTAGGACCTGTTCTGGCCGTTGTCCTGTAAGCAGAATCGCAGCTCGAGGGATTTGACGATTGTAACCGGCTGGTGTGAAAAAGAGGGATTTTACTGGAATCGACTGCTATTGTGGAAATGCGGGTGAAGCCGGAGCTCATAAATGACTCGGAGGTCTGACTGTCCTCAGGAAATCTGGGCTACTGATCAAGCTTGCTGCATGTTTCATTCTCCACGGCTTTGGTCGATTCATGGGCTTTTCGGATTGATTTGCGACAGGGATATCAGAGCATCGCGAGGAAGGCTGCTTTACTTTCATGAAAAATGCATTGTTTTGCATGCTTTGAAACATGGAAATGACCTAGTTTGTGCTCCTGCATATCATCTCGCATGTTGAACCTCATATTTCTATAGGCGTTTCTTCTGCGTGACAGATTTGTCAAAGTTAAGATAGATTGGTGGTGGAAATATGTAGTGGGCAAACCCGCAGGAACATTTTATTGCTCACAGGTTACTCTTTAATATCTCCACGCTATGGGTACATGAGCATGAGTCTGGAATAAATCATTTTGTTGACCTCAAGTGCCTACGATCTATACTATTTATTGGCTTGAGGAATTTCATTACTTTTATACATTGGTGCATTTGGACAGCTCCATTTTAAAGATATGCGGCTGGTCATGTTTTTAAAAGCAGGCTCGGTATGAAAAATGTATTTGAAAGAAGTCCGTTATGCTCACCAAGACTCTATTTATTTAATAAATACAGTAAAAACAGTAAAATTGTGAAATAGTATTAGGAATCAAAACAGCTGCTTTCTATATGAATATATGTTAAGATGTAATTTATTCGTGTGATCAAATCTGAATTTTCAGCATCATTACTCCAGTCTTCAGTGTCACATGGTCCTTCAGAAATCATTCTAATATGCTGATTTGCTGCTCAAGAAACATTTCTGATTATTATCAATGGTAAAAACAGTTGTGCTGCTTCATATTTTGGTGGAGATGATGATTTGATTTGATTGATTGATTGATTGATTGACTTTTTTGTGATTCATTTAATGAACTACTTATGGACACCAGACTTTTAAACTGCAGTGTCAAATTTAGAAGAAATTTCCTCCTCCCTTATTAATCCAAATTTCACAATATTTCATTCAATCAATTGGTGTTTCTTCATTTACAGCACTTTTGGGAATGAATCCTCTTCTTCAGTATACAAATTTACAGACTTACAGACTGTACACATAAATATCAAATTAAATAAAAATATGTTTACGTTTTTATGAGAAGTTGTAAAGTGTTTTTTTCTTGATTTTAAAATCTTGTATAATGGAAATTAAGCATGAAAGGCAAGACACTCTTAAAAATAAGAAAGCAAAAAAAAAAAAAAAATACTAAATAAACAAATGAACTAACTTTGTTTAAAATATGTGGTCAGACTTATTTATTTATTTTTCATATTAAGAGAAAATCCTATTTTTCTTGATTTTAAAACCTTATATAGTGTATTTTAAAGGATAAATTAAGTCTGAAAGGACAAGCCCAAATCTCACTTTTCTGGAAAAATTCCTTAAATAAAAATGAATTAAAAAAAAGGAATAATTAAACAAGCAAACAAACTAATTAACTAATATATATATATATATATATATATATATTTTGCCATTATATGAAGAGCATTTTATTATTTTATTTTATTTTATTTCATTTTAATATAATCCGATTTCACCTTTTTAAACTTTTGTTAGTGTGTAATGTAGCTGTGTGAGCATAAACAACATCTGCAAAGTTACGAAGCTCAAAGTTCAATGCAAAGGGAGAAATGGTCTTTTACAGAATTAGCATAGCATCGCCTACAGCGAACGGCTGGTAAGGGACTACAACAAAATAATTCCGGGTTAGTGACATCATAAACCCAGATAAACCCCACCCCCGGGAACATGCAACGAAGGGGGCGAGGCCATGCTGCGCTGCTTTAGAGAAAAGGAAGAAAACTAGGGCTGCACATAAAATCTATTTATATACTGTATGAATCGCGATTCTGTCTTCTAACGATTCTAATGGATTCACAAAATTCAAAATCAATGTTCTAAAGCAGCGGTTCTCAATCCAGTTCCTCGCATCGCCCTGCTCTGCATCTCTCTCTCTCTCTCTCTCTCTCTCTCTCTCTCTCTCTCTCTCTCTCATTCAGATCAGCTCAGCTCCGACAATCAACTGTTCCATTTATACACTTATTTTCACATAACTATGACAAGTGTTAAACATGTGGTTGCCGTACTGTATTAAAGCTTATATAAAACCATATATTAAAAGTTACAAATAACAGCGTATCTAAAGTATGAGACAACAACAAACAAAAAACATAGGCCTACCATTAAAAGCCATGCTTGCACAGGTTCTGCATGATCCTCTTCACTAATATCCTCTGCGTCTCAATCGGGCTCAAACTGATAAGCAATAGAAGACGCCATTGTTTCCAATACAACCGGAGCGCATGCAACTATCCGTTATGGTAAGAGGCTTGACGTTTCCGGACAACGTGCACTAGCCGATCAGCGAATCACAACACACTCAGCCAGCTAACCAATCAGAGCCCATTGTGAATTTCTGAGGGAGGGCCTTCACAGAACCAGGAAATCGACCGGCCGTTTTTATGCTAGATGAAAAGCAATGTTACAATATAGGTAAAATATGTGAAAAATAATATGATTTTTTTTTTTAACTTTTTAACGAAAAATTAAACAAACTGGCCTTTTCTTTTTTTTCTTTTTTTTTTACAGTGGCAGACAAGTCAGCAGTGTGATTCCATTAAACACAGTATGTCTTGTTAAACAGTATTAAAGCATGAAAATAATCTTCAGTCTCAGAGTACAGTGAAATATCCTTGTGGTGTCCCTTGTTCAAAGTCCCATGTGCAACTAGACTCTGTGTGTACTGCGTGAAGCTAATGGCTGATTAGGAATCGTACAGAAAAAGCTGTCAGCACGGTGCGAGTGAGTCTCGCTGTGATGAAATTGCAGACACACAGCGTTCAAAGCTCTCCTGTGCTCCGCATTTGATGTGGGAGTGTAAAACGGGCCGCGTCAGAGCAGCTCCGTTTGATCGTCTCCAGAAACACTTGTAGCTTTGCAGCGGGAGAGGAAGGGTGTTGGGCGCTGTCTGGATCATCACAGACGAGCAGAATGATGAAGACGCCAAGAGTTTATCCCCGAATCTGGAGGTGTGACGCCCAACTGATCCTCCGCTTGTTCTTTCAATTACGGGCTGACGGTGGAGCCGTGTAAAGCAAAGATTTTGAAGGGTAAATAAGTGGAGCTTGACAGGATACATGTGTTTGAAACGTTAGCAAAGTTCATTGAAAACTCACTGCCTTACTCTACCTCAGAAGAAGGAAAAGCTGAAAGTAAGAAAAGAAGGGCTGCTGATCTATTGCAAAGAATAAATGGAGGCATAAGATTGCTAGTGCATATTGTATAGTGCCTACCCTTTTCACGTTCACTAATCCAGGAAATATAATGGTTGTTTCACGTTTTTAGTCTTGTGTAAAAATGTAAAAACTCTTGGCAGTCCAATTATGTACTGAGCTGGGAAAATTATGTATTTTGTACTGCACATTTTGATTATTATTATTATTATTATTATTATTATTATTATTATTAGTCTGCAGGGTTTTTCAGTGTTATTTCAGTATTATTTTATACTGTTATAATATTATTGTATTTTTATTTATTTTTTTGGATATTTATATGAGTACTTTTGTATAGTATATTTGAATTAGCTTTTCATTTTAGGTTTTAATTCAATTTTATAAACATTTTAAGTTTTACATTTTTATTAATTGAAAATAACTATGTAAGTTATCAATATAACTTATGAGATAAGTTACGGGAGTGCAAGGCAATTATAGGATTAAGTTTAAAATAAGAAAATCACAATTGTAAGATCTATTTTATTGTAAGTCACAATTAAGAGAAACAAACTTGCAATTGTGAAATGTCAATTCAAAATTAACCCAAGTCTTAAAGAATTTTTTTTTTTCAATATTTTGAATTAGCTCTTCATTGAAATTTTCATTTTAATTAAAATGTTCAGCTTTCGATTTAATTTGAATTTAACTTTTAGTAGAGTGCTTTATCTATCTATCTGTCTATCTATCTATCTATCTATCTATCTATCTATGTAATTTTTCATCTAAGATTTATATTTTATTTTATTTTATTTTATTTTTCAGCTTAATATAATTTACCTAAAATTATTTTAATACATTTTATTTTAATTTCAGTTAGTAAGTAACAGCACTTAACATATTTAAGTGTATAAAACATTAAAATTAATTCATTCATTCATCAGAGCATTCATTCAGGTTCAGAGCAATCAACACAACACAACACAACAAAAAAAAAAAAAAAAAAAAAAAAAAAAAAAAAAAAAAAGTTCTTTACTTATTCCTTCCCTTTCTACTTTCTCTTTTCTTATTCCTTCCCTTTCTAGCTTGTAATTATTTTTGAACAATGCCTGAAACTTGGTATTATGAGCACTTCCTGTCTGCCTCTTTATGATGAATCGCTTCGTATTCCCCAATTGTAAGTCGCTTTGGATAAAAGCGTCTGCAAAATGACTAAATGTAAATGTAAATGTAAACATGTCCTTTTGGATCTCTGCGAGTAATTCGATGGCCGCCGCTTGTTTCCAGTTGACCGTCTGCCTCCTTTCAGCACGGCCTTGACCTTTGGAGAGCCGCCTCTGCGTGATGGACAGAAGATGGCTGGCGTACAAGCTCTGAGTCAAGTATACAGATAGAGAATGACACGCAATTATCAGAGACGGCTGGAAGTATATATATGTCTGCTCTGAAGGTTAGCTGGTGTGAGAATGCTGTCACTCGAGATCCGTCAACAAGTGTCTGCGAATGCAGTACCCTTGCACCCATATTGACGCCGAAAATGGACGTGCATTGAGCGCATGCAATATTTTTGCAAATATCTCACCCCAATGTGCTTTAAAAGACACGTTTGAGCTGTTGTCAATGTAGTTCTTCACTCTGAAAACCACTTTAAGTGTGGCAAGAACCGCTCAGACCCTTTCAATACCCAGCAGAGGTCCTTTCATAGAGTGCATAGTGGAGCGTCCCGCTAGAATATATTTCAGAATTTATATTTCTTCCAGCAGCTTGCAAAACAACTCTCAAATGCAATGCCGTATAGTCAGGAGTAACGTCTTTCCATTTTTATTTCTCCTGCAGGTCAATATATCTCCAGGTTGCAGTAAAGCATTGACTAAAATGCTGTACTGTCCGTACTGTGGAGGAATGCCAGGCCTCAAACCCTGCGCCAACTACTGCCAAAACGTCATGCGGGGCTGCCTGGCCAACCAAGCCGACCTGGACCCGGAGTGGAACCTCTTCATCGGTAAGATGCGCTGTTTGTTTCCGGCTCGGTTTTCAAATATAGATTTCTCCGTTTGGATTGCTGCCGGGTGGATTTTTGAGCTGCTGTAGGAAATGATTCAGAGACTGTTTGAATAGATATTTTGGCTTTATATTCGTAGCTTTATATAAATAGGAAATAGGTTCTTTTGCTTGGTTTCACAAGTAGTGTCTGGTCTTATTCTGAGAAATTCACGAGTGCACACTCAAGTTATTTTGTTTATTTCTTTATTTATTTGTTTGTTTATTTCTTTCTTTATTTTTAATGATTATTGAACATTTACATTTATGCATTTTGCAGACACTTTTTTTTTTAGTCTGAAGTTATACATTTTATCAGTTAGTGCTTTCCCTGGGAATCAAACCTATTTCCAATGCTAATGTTTTTGTTTGTTTGTTTGTTTGTTTGTTTTTTTTGTTAATGTTGTAAATTTTATTTTACTTTTAGATGTTCTGTTTTCACTTTAATTTTAGAGAAAGTTTTAGTAATTTGGTTGTTTTATCATTTTCATCACTTTTTAATACATCTGTATTAGAATATGTATCTTTTATTAGTATTTATTCATTTTTATTTGTTTGATTTTTTTTTTTATTTGCTTCCATTTCCAATGTTATTTGAGTATTTATTAAATATTTCATTTTGTTAATATTTTACATTATATTTGATTTTTTTTTTATGTTTTCACTTTAATTTTAGTTAAGGTTTTAGTATTTTTGTGTTTTTATCTTTTTAAAAAATGTATATATGTAGTATTAATTTTTATATTTTAAATGATTTAGTTTTAGTTATATTATTACTTTAAATGAAAACAAAAATAAACAAATGAAAATAACAAACTAGCTTAAATAAAATATTGATTAGCTGAGTGATTTATTGATTAATTGATTTAGTGGTAACACTTTACAATAAGGGTACATGAATAATCATGTACTAATGCCTAAATTCATAGTTAATTCATCACATACTAATGATTATTAAGGGAGTTAACTAATTATGAACTATCCTTAACTACGACTGGAGTCATACGGATTAATGCATGAATAACGGTAGCCTGAACTACATGTTAGTACATGTTTGATAGTTAATGCATTAATTCACATTTATGGGTAAACTAAATCAAGCAGTCTCTTTAAGTAGGAATAAGAAGTACTCTGACTTTGAATTTAATTTAAATAATTTAATACTACCATAATTTGAGCATTTGACATCTTCAGCTTTGTCATAAAAATTATTGGGTGGCAAAGGATTAGTTGATCCTCCTCATCAAGTGTAGAAAATACTAAATACATTAATGACTGATCTTGTCTGTTTTATGTTAATCTCTTTCCCTTTAAACTCACCCTGCTGTGACTTATACACAGATTAATTAAAAGTAAAAATCCAAAACCCACAAAGAACATTTGTAGAACAATTCCTAAAGAAATGCTCAAACTGGAAAGAGTTCACTGTCCATCCAGACACAGCCGTGATGATCCTGTTCCTCCGCTCTCTGACTTCTTGAAAATCCACACAGCATCTCTTAACCGGGCTGAATACTCACTGTGTTAGTACATGTGTGTTTGATAGAGAGTATAACATAAATCATCAGCTGAGTTCAGTAAGTAGTTAACAGTGAATTCATTATGATTGGGCCCTCTCAAGTAAAGTCATGTCAAAACCACCTTTAACAAGCCATTAGTTGATGTTAGTTTGTGGGTAGTTAATAATGAGTTAGTTATGTTGCCCTCTCAAGTAAAGTCATGTCAAAATCACCTTTAACAAGCCATTAGTTGATGTTAGTTTGTGGGTAGTTAATAATGAGTTAGTTATGTTGCCCTCTCAAGTAAAGTCATGTCAAAATCAACTTTAACAAGCCATTAGTTGATGTTAGTTTGTGGGTAGTTAATAATGAGTTAGTTATGTTGGGCCCCCTCAAGTAAAGTCATGTCAAAATCAGCTTTAACAAGCCTTAACTAATGCCTTGTTAAAGCTGGTGCAATAACTTACTTGGGAGAATTGTCATAATGAATTCACTGTTAACTACTTACTAAACTCAGCTCATGATTTATGTTATACTTTCTATCAAACACACATGTAGTAACACAGTGAGTATTCAGCCCAGTTAAGAGATGCTGTGTGGATCTTCAAGAAGTCAGAGAGCGGAGGTACAGGATCATCACGACTGTGTCTGGATGGACAGTGAACTCTTTCCAGTTTGAGCATTTCTTTAGGAATTGTTCTACAAATGTTCTTTGTGGGTTTTGGGTTTTTATTTTTTATTAATCTGTGTATAAGACACAATAGGGTGAGTTTAAAGGGAAAGAGATGAACATAAAACAGACAAGATCAGTCAGAATCAGAATCAGCTTCATTCGCCAAGTGTGCGCAAACACACGAGGAATTTGTTGTGGTTTTTAAGAAGCTCTTGGTACATACACGCATACATACATATCTGACATGAGAACAGAACATTTAAATAAAACTTAATAATAATAATAATGTGTATGAATCTGGAACAGAAGATTTATGTACAGATTTGTGCATTATTTTCTCTATATATACAGCTGTATAGAAAATATGCATATGTATTTACATAGAACTTGAGAGAGAGGCAATAATTAGAGATGGAGAATGAATTACAGGCATGAATTACAGAACACAGGTAATAATTCCTGTGTTAGCTGTTTAGGCTGGAGATGGTATGGGGGAAAAAACTGTTTTTATGCCTAGATGTTCTAGTGCACGGAGATCTGTAGCGTCTGCCTGAGGGGAGAAGTGCAAACAGGTGTGTCTGGGGTGAGAGGGGTCTGTGATGATGTTACTTGCCCGTTTCTTCACTCTGGAGTAGTACAAGTCCTGAAGGCTGGGCAGGTGCACACCAATGATCCTTTCTGCTGTCCTAACAGTACACTGCAGTCTTCTTATATCTGATTTGCTGGCTGACCCAAACCAGACAGTTATAGAGGAGCACAGAACCGACTCATAACAGCGAGTAAAACTGTATGTATCACTTCCTGTGGCAGGTTGAACTTTTTAAGTTGACGAAGGAAGAACAACCTCTGCTGAGCCTTTTTCACGATGGAGTCAATGTGATTGTCCCACTTCAGGTCCTGAGAGATGGTGGTTCCCAGGAATCTGAATGACTCCACTGCAGCCACAGTGCTGTTCATGATGGTGAGCGGGGGGAGAGCAGGGAGGTTTCTCCTGAAGTCCACTATTACACAGTCATTAGTATATTTAGTATTTTCTACACTTGATGAGGAGGATCTACTAATCCTTTGCCACCCAATAATGTTCATGACAAAGCTGAAGATGTCAAATGCTCAAATTATGATAGTATTAAATTATTTAAATTAATTTCAAAGTCAGAGTACTTCTTATTCCTACTTAAAGAGGCTGTTTGATTTAGTTTACCCATAAATGTGAATTAATGCATTAACTATCAAACATGTACTAACATGTAGTTAAGGCTGCCGTTATTCATGCATGAATCCGTATGACTCCAGTCGTAGTTAAGGATAGTTCATAATTAGTTGACTCCTTTAATAATCATTAGTATGTGTTGAATTATTCATGATTATTCATGTACCCTTATTGTAAAGTGTTACCGATTTAGTTTTAGTTAATAGCAATAACCCTGGTAAATTCAACTAGATATGTAAAGATAATAAAGATAAGATTTTATTTTTTATTTTGTTAGCCTGTGTATATATTACTGTAGGATCACATCAATTGTAATCACTGTATTGTATTGTATTGTTTTGTATTGATAGGTGGTCCAAACAAAGAGTTTCAGTTTTGGGTCCAGTAGATTTAGTTTTTTTTTTTTTCTGCCAAACATTTGAATTTCAGTGCATCACAATCTTTAGCCAACTCACATAGAGTTCTGGCTCCATTCTGGTGTTTTATGTCACATTGCTGGAGTAAAACGGGTTGTGAATGTCATTTCATGTTGATTTAGAGGTTTGGAAATGCAAAAGCGAGAGCTTGCTTGATTTCAGAAACACTGCTAATTGCTCACCTCCCAAAGCTGCTCAATTCTGTTGAATGTTAAATGTGTTTCCGTTGATGGCACATAAATATAGTTTGAGTGACGGCTCAGCTTGATTCATATGACCTATAGGTGCTAGCTTTAGCAGCTTAATGCCGTCCACCCACAGAAACGACTGTAGAGACAGTGCATAAAAGCTCTGCAACATACTCAGTGCAATGTGAAAATGCATGCATTGTATAACTTAGAAAGTGAAACTATTTAAATAGTGAATAATGCATTTAATGCATGTTGTTTTTTAGGTTAAATGTCCTGATGTGGCGTGCATTCGGTTTACCTTTCTTGCTTTATATTTTTCAGAGCTCATTTTCTGCGCTATAGATTTTGAATCAGTATTTTGCTCCCCCGCTGAGAGATATCGACTGGCTTTATGGTGCGGCAGTTCGATTAGCAAAAGAGGATAATTCATTTTGTTTTGAATATTTCTAGAAAGCTGGTTCTTGTTTGAAACAGCATGGCTTTGTGGGCAGTAGGTAGGGACTGACCTTTGCTCCGTGTGGCATACGTGGCATTTACCCGCAGCCTCTGTTGATGTGCCCTTCTCACCTGCATTGATTGGCAGGCCTGTGAAGACATTCAGACGGCGTCTTGCGCAGCTCTGGCCTCATTCACTGTATCGATTGTAGAAATTGTGTGGTTTACCAAACTTTCTCAGAAGCAGCCTGGGAAGGCCTTTTGGAAATTGGCAGTATTGAGCTGATTGCGTCGAGCGGCATGGGTTTTTTTAAGGGACGATGCCAATAGCGCTAACTCAAGGGCGTATATATGTGATATGGGTTAATGTAGTGTAATTATAGCAGTTCCCAGAGGAAAAGCTGCTCTTTTATAGTTCAGGAGAGTTAGTGGAGCTCTCGTGCATGTTTCTGTATCAACTTCGGCTCGGATGTTTCTCCTAACATGCATGAAATAAAGTGTAGCGCTGTAAAATGAGTGAGCATTGCAGCTCAGATCAGAGAAATGTTCATGTTGAGGTGTCTGATTTTTGATTGCAGAATTCAGAGCACAGTTTCAGACATTATTAAGATCTCTTTTGAAATTTTAGTAGAGATTACTAGTGCAAAATAAAATAAAATTAAATAAAATTAAATAAAATTAAATTTAGCTAGTTACCAAAGCAACATTTCTTTAGTTTAACTTGATGTACTAAAATAACTAAAACTTAAATAAAATTTATAATAATAATAATAATAATAATAATAATAATAATAGCAGTAATAACAATAATAATAAAATTCCCCACAACACAATTACTAAAACTTTAAAATTAAACAAAAGGGAAAATAAAAAAATAAAAAATGACTATAATGGTATTTCAGTAATACAAAAATTACACTACTAAATATATAGACTAAAAATAAAGTTAACTAAAATTAAAACCATATACAATGTTATTATTAATAATTTATTAATCACATTATAAATAAAATGAAATATTTAAAAAAAAAAACTTTTATTTCAGCTAGTTTTCAAGGCAACATTTCTTTAGTTTAGCTTGATCTACTAAAATAATTAAAACTGAAATAAGAAAAAATATACATATATAATGTATATATGTAAAACAAAACAAAAACAAAAAAAAAACCACACAACATTAACTAAATTAAAATTACAAGAGAAACTCTAAAAATAAAAACTAATTTAAATTATAATAGCAAATAATATTCCAATCATACTAAAATAAAACACTATAAAAATTTCACTTTAATTTTAGTTTAGGTTTTTGCATTTAATGTGCTTTTGTCATTTTTAGTCTCTCAGTGTTTTGTCAGATTCTTATATTTCTCTTTGGTTTTAATTTACTTTTATATGTTTTAGTAATAATTCTGTTAGTTGCCAATACACCATTTCTAATGTTTATTGACATTTTTTTAAGTTTAAGTTTTTCATCTGTTTATATTTTATTTTTCAGCTTTATTTCAATTGCCAAAACCTATATTTAATAGTTTTAGTTTTGCCTGATAACACCACTTTTAAACACTTAAACTCGCAAGTAAACATATGGACAACTGTGAAGTCTAAAATAAGAAATAACATCAGAATTGTAAGATCTTAAATCACAAATAAGAGAAATAAACTCGCAATTGCATAACTGAAGTGGATATAGTGCTGATATTGATCTAGTAGTGTATTTTTTATATATGCAATAGATGCATGTTGAATTTACATATTCAAGCATCTTGTATTGAATCTGCTGCATGTAATAAAACAACTTTGTTTGCATACCTCATGCTAGGATCTTTCATTTGCTAATTGTGGTTCGTTAGCTCTCCTCTGAGAAATAATCATATTTGGCGACGTATTTTTTGGTCAGCAAACAAGATTCCTACTGCGACGCGCTAAAGTTTCCCGCCAGGATGCGATTCCACAGAACAAATGTAACTGTTGTGAGAAATTAATAATCTGTGTTATTAATTTTCTCATAAAGCCGCAGGGGTTCACATTCATCTCAATTCGAGAGACCGCAGGAGACGTTGTGCCACCATTAGCCTCAAGCTGTAAAAAAAAGCCCCGAGCGATCGGTGATCACGCTGTTTGGGAGGAAAACAGACGGCCGTGGCATTTCATCAGAGCCAATGAGTTAGGGTTTCACAGGAAATGAGAAACATCAGGCCGCTGGTTTATTCTTATCCTGATGAATACGCCACCTCTGGTCTGGGGTCAGACAGCCGAGGACGTATCATTTCAGCTTCATCCTATGAGCATTCGTCTCGTTCGGCTTCTGAGGCTCAATTATACTGCATGACGTCTGAAAGGTTTGGTGTGCACAAGGACACCGTTCACTGCAGAAAGGCTTTGTTTACTGACGCACATTAGATCCTGAACTTACAGTAGATGTGCATGGACACAGTGTATAGATTATACAATGACTTTCTGAAGGATCAGAGCGAGATTCTATGCAGTGCATTATTGAGATCTCTTCTCAAACTCTATAGAGTTATATGTGAGATGACTTATTTTCTTTCTTATCAGTTGAGGCGTATATATATGCAGTGAACTAACACTGAAAACAGATGATGACATGAGGAGCTTAAATGGCCAAATTTGGTATGTATAAATGACTTTGCGAAGGATCAGAGTGACTTTCTATGCAATGCATTCAAAAGCAGTTGATCTGATCATGTGACACAAAAATTCAAATTTAGCCTGCTGAACAAAAACAAAACAAAAAAAACAAATAAAATAAAATTGCTAGTACATTTTGGAATCAAATACAACAGCAAATAACACATTAAATAAAGAAACACAAACATTAAATACATTAAATGAGAAATTCAAATAGATTTTTTTTTTTATTTAAGCTAGCTGCCAAGACAACATTTGCCATTTTCATTTACTAATGAAAATGGCAAAAACAACGAATTACTAAAACTTTTTCCATAATTAAAATGAAACACAAAAAGTGTAATTTTCATTTAGTTTACGTTGATGTACTAAAATAACTAAAACTAAAAGTGAAATCAATCAATCAATCAATTGCTAAAATTAAATTGAAAACAGAAAATATAAAAATAAAAATAAAAACTAATTTAAAATATGAATACACTATAAAAATTCCCGTTTCAGCTTAAAAACTTAAGTTCAGTTGCTGCCTTAAAATTTTAAGTTAAATCAACTTAAAAGTGCAAGTCATTTTTACAATGTGAAAACTAAAATGGTCTAAACATATATATTAAAAAAAACCTAAGATGACAAAAACACAACAAATTACCGCAACCTGTACTAAAATTAAAACACAAAAACTATTAAAATATTAAAAATAAAAAATAATTCAAACTATTTTACTTTTTTTTTTTTTTTTACATTTTCTATATATATATATATATATTACGACGGCGTTTTAGTGCCACCTTAAAAAATAAAAAAAAATCTAAAATTACGAGATTAAAGTCGTAATATTTCGAGAATAAAGTC
>JAFVLL020036716.1:0-21001 GCA_021397915.2 Tor tambroides | reverse complement strand
GCAGATTCAATAGGGTCCTCACACCATCGGTGCTCGGGCCCTAATAATCCTTAGAAAAACAATAGGGCCCTGCGCCTTACTGGCTTGGGCCCTAATAATCCTAAGGAAATCAAGAGGGCCCTGCGCCTTACTGGCTTGGGCCCTAATAATAAACGAAGCAATTGCAATGGGGTCCTCACACCATCGGTGCTCGGGCCCTAATAATGTATTAATACATTTTGGACTTAATATAAATTAAAATTAATAAAGGGCATGTAATTGTTGTTGATGTTAACTACCAGTTAAATAATATAGCTTTTTTTAACATTGGTTAATTAAAGTGTCAATGTTATAGCGCCACCCACTGGCAGCAAGAAGTGTGTCATTTTCAAAATGCTTTGAATTCAACATCTTAGTTTTACTCGATTTGCTTCAAACTTCATCAGAATAATGTCAAAACACAGCAGATGTAAAACTGTTGAGGGAATATTGATATTGTAAATGCTGTTGCCATGGCAACGTGTCAAATTTGAATATTCTTTTCCAGTGATTTTGAGGCAGATAACATGCTTAGAATTTTATGAAACTCAAACATATCAGTATTAATGATAGACAGACACTGGCAAAAGCTCATAAAAGGGCGTGGAAGAGGCACTCTGTAGCGCCACCTTTTGACAAAATTTGGGGGGTTAGTTTTAGCTACAGTCACCAAACTTGGTACATATATTGTTCTCATGAAGTCGGACAACTTTCTAGCTTACAGTCATTAACTACGACCAACAGGAAGTCAGCTATTTTGATTTGAATGTGGATTTTTTTTGAAAAATCAGGCTGTGAATTAATGCATACTCCTCAGAGGACAATTATCCTATACACACCAAACTTTGTCCGCATGATGCCAAAACATTGAGGAACTTAAACTGCGAACGGATTTTGGATATCTTGAACAGTGTTGCCGTGGCAATTTATTAAAATAACAGTCTTTCACAGTCTTGATGGTTTGGATTAACCCTTTAATTGCTGTATCCCTTAAAACCAGACTGCCAGAGGGTTACTGTAAATACATGTGCCTGCTGTGCCCCTTTTTCTTGATGCCATCGGGGTAGGGGTTGCACTGATGGCTTGGGCCCGTTATCGCTGTTTGCAGCTTTAATTCTTCTTCTCCAAAATGAATCGCATTTTTGAGGGTCGAAACATGCTCAAAATCATTAAAATTTGCACACACATCAGAACTGGCGAAAATTTGTCTGATATAGTTGTCAGAAATGGTGTGGCAAAGTGGCTCGATAGCGCCACCTATTCACGTTCAAGGAAGTGCCCCGCCCGCTACGTTTCACGTACATGTATGAAAATCGGTACACACGTAACACCAATACACACAAAAAAGTCTCTTGGAGAAAAATCCAACACCCAACAGGAAGTCGGCTATTTTTAATTTTCTCAGCACATTGTGTCATTTTTGCCCTTTTCAGGTGTTGTATTTTAACAAACTCCTCCTAGAGATTTCATCATATGAACACCAAACTTGGTCAGTGTAATCTAAAGCCCTTTGTGATGTTAAATTGCGAAGATCTAGAGTTTTCGCTGAAGGGCGTGTCTGTGGCGGCCTAACAAATTTCGATGTTTCGCCATGAAACAGGAAGTTGCTATAACTCAGCCATACAATGTCCGATCTTCCCCAAACTTCATATGTTTGATAAGACTCCTGACCTGAAGAGATCTACATGCCCATATTCAGATATTGTCATAGCGCCACCTGTTGGCAACAGGAAGTGACATGTTTTACTCTGTCACGAACTCCTCCTAGAGATTTAATGACATCAACATATTATTTGGTCAGTCTAATCTAAAGGCCTTTGCGATGTGAAATTGTGAAGATCTTGAGTTTTTGTTAAAGGGCGTGTCCGTGGCAGCGTGACAAAGTTCGATGTCTCGCCATGGGAATAGAAGTTGTTATAACTCAGCCATAAAATGTCCGATCTGCCCCAAACTTCACATGTTCGATAAGAGTCCTGGCCTGAACATATCTAAAGGCCAATATTGCATAATAATGACAGCGCCACCTGTTGGCAACAGGAAATGTCTTGTTTTACACTAACTTAAACATGCAATGTCCAATCTGCACCAAACTTCACGTCTGGTATGAGTCATGGCCTGAAGACATCTAAAGGCCAATATTCAGTTATAATCATAGCGCCACCTGTTGGCAATAGGATATGTCATGCTTTATACTAACTCAAACATACTATGCTTAATCTGCACCAAACATCATATGTTTGATAAATATGCTGGCCTGAAGACATCTACATGCCAATACCCAGTTATACTCATAGTGCCACCAGCTGGCAGCAGGAGCAGCTGGCACATATAGATGACTTTGGGGGGTCAAGTCAAGTCACTCTTTGTTCAATGTGAGTGCCGTTTGCTCGAATATGACCAGTCATTTAAGCCGTCATCACCCGGGTGTTGATAGTGCGTGCGCAGGTGAGCCCTGAACAGCGCACATTGCTATCAGTGTTAAAACTAATATCATTTAAGCCTTGCCAGTTTAAACATTCAAGAGCCAGAAAACGTGAGCTTGTGCTCACTGTGAGAAGATCTGTGTTTGCGCTCATCCGAAGTCCGCAAACCCGCGTCTCAGAACGTGCGCAAATATCGAGCTCTCTTTGAAGTATTGTGCTTGAATGGACAAATTCATACAAAAAATGTCAAAATGCCCATCTTGGTAAGTATACTAGCAGACAAATTCGGTTGAACGTACAGTATCATTTTACTGGATCCATGCATTCTCTTAAAGTGATAGCACTATCTTAAAATTAATCAAACAGCAACAACCCCTCACTGCTCTTCATTGAATAGCTTTTGTAACTTTAATAAAGATTAATCTTTAATTTATACAGTCAAATATCCCCTTTACACAGGGGAATTTCTTACTTTTATAATAATTTTATAATAAATGTATCTGTGTTGTTGTTTTTTAATATCATATTTAACCAGTTATTTCCATCAGTTACAACACTGTAGACTGTTACCAATCTCATTTTTTACATCAACAAAAGCCATCTTTACACTGCAAAGGTAACATCATGTACACATATTTAAAGAAAATTGCATAATGTAAATAGCCTATAAAAAACAGGAACTCAAAGGGTGAAACAGCAATATCATGAAAAAAAATCATTATTTCTGATTATTACGCTTGATATTGTAATAATGATCATTAATGTCTAATAGGCCTAATAAAGAGAAAAAGCATGAACCATTTATGAATAGCTTTTTACAGACAATCAAGACTTCACATTGTTTATTTCAGTAGCATGAAAAACAAAACGATTATTCAAACTGCGAATAAATGACATAAAAAAACACAGAAGTGCCCCATGACTTCAGTGTAAAACTGAGTTATGCGTTTTCGCAAAAACTCTCGTTATAATTACTTAAGCTGTCTACACTGCACAATCAATCTCTTTTCTGCAGTTTGTTCTACATGTTGTTTATGCTGATGAGAGAATTTGCGAATGCATTAATAATCAGAATTCAGTCAATGAGCGCGTGCACACTGAACAACTCCGGAGTTCTCCGTGGTGACAAATCAAAACACCTGTGATTGGAGATTGCATTCATAAGATCAACAGAAACAGTGTGATTGGTTATATTGCTCAAAACTGCAGATCATGCTCAAAAAGAAATATGATGTAGGCTAATAAAGAAAATAAATGAAATGCGACGATCGACTTTTCATTCATTTCACTTTACACATTTCAAATGACATTTCACATAAACATTTCATCTAGCTTACCACTACTACAAAGTATTAGTTAAATAAAATCTAATGTATACCTGTGGAATCGTTCACAGACAGCACATAGGCCTATGGTGTTCAGCTAATAAAGATCCTCGGCCAACAGTAGAATTTGCAGATTTAGCTTCAGTTGACTGTCTTTGTTCTCAGTGTTCTTAAATTTCCTGGTACGACTGAGAAATCGCTTCAGACGATTCAGTGTGTGCAGGAACTGAACAAATCATTCAAAGTGATTCACTAACCAATTCAGACCATTTTGCAGGCTTGTTTAAGGCCTTGAACAGAATCGACTCAAAAGAGTGATTCATTCACCAACGGGGCATCGTTCATGCCTCAGATAAAAGAGGCCGTGCACTTGGAATAAATGTTTCTTAACATGTATTGTATAAAATTAAGTAATGAGAGGAACAACGCCCAGTGTAGCGAAGTAAAAGTACAGTTTTTTCATTAGAAATGTACTTGAGTTAAAGTACCCATCTTTAAATCTACTCCTAAAAGTAAAAATTTTCAAAAAATTTACTCAAGTAAATGTAACAGAGTAAATGTACTTCGTTACTACCCACCTCTGAATTCTAGTAGGGTACAACATAATTACGCTTTCGAAACGGTCTGTTTTCCCCTGCCATCATTAGCTGAAGCTGTGTGAACGAGACATTGCTGCAGAGTGTGAGCTGCTCCATCTCACACGCAGCCAAGAGGGAGAGAGATTCTCCGGTACAGTGTTAGCTGCCCGCAGATGTGCCTGCCTATTAATCGGCCTAATTTGCATCACAATCGGGCAATGCCGATTAATTAAAAAATGCCAAAAATTGGCCCAATTAATCGGCTGGCCGATCAATCGGTCGACCTTTACTCTCCAAATGAGCAGTTTCAGATTCTCCATATGTACACGTTACTATAGGGAAAAAGTTCCACCCATTTGTGACACTCTCTGCCCTATTAGCATAAACACGGCCCTGAGTGAGAAGTACAGTCCGCCATTACTGTTTTCTTGCTGTAGCTGCTGGAGATATACAATGTCAGCGCCAAAGAGGCATTACAAGTGTTGTTTTGGGATTCACCAATGAACATATGAGTCTCAATAGACTCCCTCCATCTGAGCTGCTGAGCACACTGTGGTTAAATTTCATTTTCGAAGGAAATGTCCCAGAAACAATCAGTAAAGTCCTATATGATTGTGCCAATCATTTTACGCCAGACTGACTCACAAACGAGGGTCAGTTCAACACTGAATTTTTGCAAAGTTTGATTCTGAAAAAGGAATCAATACCAACGCTTCATGCGTGAACGTCACCTCTAGACAAAGTAAGCGTGTCATATTTTGTTTTCAAATTGCTTTTCTGAAAGAGCTACTTGGCACTCTGTAAGACTAATATTGCTAAAGCTGCCATTGTCTCTGCTTGTTTTCACTGATGCTGCCTTCACATGCTACTACAATGATCGTAAATAGGAATGTAGTAGTTAAAAATTGCATATGAAAGCAATGCGAGTCAATCGCTTGAGAGTTTCTGACAGTGCTTGAGATTGTTTGTAGTTGCCGGTGTGCCGGAGCATTAGCTTTTGAAGCTCTGCCCTCTTCTGAAAGGGTGCCGGGCTCATACTGTAAAAGTGGCAACTTAAACTATAATAAATGATCTGTGGGGTATTTTGAGCTAAAACTTCACACACACACTTTGGAGACATCAGAGACTTATTTTACATCTTGTAAAAAGGGGCATAATAGGTCACCTTTAAAGCTACATATAAGTGTATTTTTATGATAGCAGTAAATGTAAATCAAATGTAAGCTAGCTAATACAGCCCTAATTTCTAGCTCAAAAAAGTTAATGTGTATTCCTCTTACCAGTTAAGGCCGGGACACACCAAGCCAATGATCTGCCTTCGGCCAACGTCGGGCCGTCAGTGAGCATCTGTCAGGCTAGTTTGTTTGTGTTCCTCATGTCGGCTCTCATCGCAAGCGCTGCTTTGTTTACATTTTGTATATCTGTGTATATCTCGTATATCCTTGTTTCAGTTTCTCCTTTTGAATGATGAATATATACTATTTAGAGGAAGACAGATTCATCGTTTTTTCCGATTAATCAGCACCAACAGTTGATTGCCGGAACTGATGTATGAAACTCTGCGTACGCAGGATCCCACGCATATTGTCTTTGTACATCCCAATTAACGTGAAATTGAGCGCACATGCACGAGCACAACACCCCACCTTGTCTCCTCCCTCAATTAAATAAATTTTAATATGGTAATGAGTCCACTTTGGCAAAAGCAAGAAACAAGAAAATGGCAAAAGTAAGCAGCAAGAAACTAAACTTTATGGAAAGTGAATTGGAGGTGCTACTATCGGAGGTAGAAACAAGAAAAAATATTTAATTTGGAACTTTGTCCTCCAGAATTAATAACAAACGAAAAAAAAAATGAGTGGGAGAGTTTGGCTGACACCGTCAATGTGGTGGGATCTGAAAATCACACTGTAAATGAACTTAAAAAAAAAATGGTCTGATATAAAGGTGGAAGTTAAGCAGAAAACTGCTGCGCACCAACAAAGTGTGGGCAGAACAGGCAGTGGTACAGGGGGTCGATGAACTTACACCCTTTGAGCAGAGAGTTACCTCTATTGTGGATGACACTTTACTCTCTGGAATAGTATCCGTTGCTGTGGGAGACTCGGATATACTACAGGACTACCACGAAGGTAACTATTTTCTCATTTATTTGCTTAACTTTGGTACACAGCTTTCCAGCCTGCATTTAATTTTCAAATGCATGCAATGTAGCTGACCAAAAGTACACCAGAGATTTTACGTATCGATTGCATTTATGGCAAATGCGTGTACCCATTAATAAGGAACAGACTCAAATCACAGGTAACATGTGATTTGTGTTTATTTGGACTTAGATGGTGCAACAGCAGGAACATCCACTGGCACGCACTCAGCGTCCACCCCTCCTGAGCAGCCAGAGCCCATTGTGTCTCCGGTGTTTCCAGTGCTCCCCCCAGTGCTGAGCCCCATCCATCTGGCCACGTCTTGACGCATGCTGTTCTGGAGTCACAACAGCAAATCGTTAAGGCCATCGGAGAAATTAACAGTCACCTGAAAAATATCACTGACACACTCACAGACATAAGCCACTCATTAAAGGAATTGGTCAAAAAATGAACTTTGTCTGTGATTACAATTTATATTGTTGCAGTCACACATTGATGGGCCTAAATGGCTTGTTGGTTAGGCTGCACATAAACTGGTCCTTGGTCGGGGTCATCTGGGGGTCATCTCACCAAGTGGTATGCCGTGCCTGTGCACGACATTGTGAAGCACACCACAGGCCAGCATGATGCGGCACACGATGCGGCACACCTTGTCAGGGCAGTATAACAGCTTTCCCCAGTCTTGTCAAGGCAGCGCCACCGACATTTCAGCTGCCTAATCGCCCGCTCTACAACTGACCGAGTGCGAGAATGGGCATCATTGTATCTGCGCTCTCGGTCAGTTTGTGGGTTGGTGAGGGGGGTTAACAGCCACGTCTTCAGTGGATAACCGCGGTCTCCTGATGGGCAGTTGAATAATTACACACACAAAAAAACAAACAAAAAATTTAGATAGAACCATAACTTTAAATGCATCACTCACCAAGGAGCCACCCATCGTGCACCCTGCCAGCTTGGAGCCTCATCCCAACCATGTTGTTTGTAAAAATGCATGAATCATGGGTCGACCCAGGCCACCTTGCCACAATATTTATTAGGCGCATTTGTGCATCACATATTATCTGCACATTTATTGAATGGAAATGTTTCCGATTCACATGCAAATTCTTGTTCAGATGGCACATTTATAGCAATGTGTGTGCAGTCGATCGCTCCGATTACATTAGGAAAACCGGCTATTGCTGCAAATTGCGCTTTAATGTTTGGCTGGTTAACTGCTTCGTATGGGAACCTTATATACCTGGTAGACATGCGGATGATCCCTTCCCATACAGCTGGCATTGCACAGCTCAAAGACGACTGGTCTGAGTGGTCTGCCAGTTCCCTTTGGAAAGAACCAGTTGCCAAGAAACCAAGTGTTGTCAGCACCTGTAAGGGAACGGATAATGCGTGGCTCCTTGCTGTCTCTCTCTCCAAATTCGAAGCCAACTCAACACAGAGCTCCAAGAAGATAGCCCTTAGAAATCTTGAAATGACTGAAAAGCCAGTCATGTTTCTCACAGGTGATGGTGCGATAGACTTGTAAGAACAATTCGTAGTTTAATGTTTGCAACTTCACTTCATTGCCTCTGAGTCGCCAACGGACAAAAACCACGAGAAATGTTCATAAGGCAGACAGGCATTTCACTGTTAGTAAATCCGAACGTGAGTGTGAAAGCTGGCGTACGCAAAGTTTTTGGGCGTACACAGCGTTGATACATGAGGCCCCAGATGTGCAATTAAATGCAGCCAACAGAAAATCCTGCCGCAGAACAGAGCGTTATTCACAGTTTTCCATTAAATTACGTTATATTTGTCCTGAATTATTGTGAATGTACATAATGACTTCACCCTTGGCTGTAAATGAGAGATCGCCCTAATATATCGATTTACCAATATTTAAGCATTTTACCATAATTGGATATCGGTTTTGTAATATCGGATTCACAGATAAACACCGCCATCTTGTGGGTGTTTTGAGAATTGCGCAGGATCGCCATTGCAGCACGTCTGAGGGGAGATGAGACAACAGCAACGGCGTGCAGGTACTTGATTTGCTGTAGTTAGTAAACTTTATTTAACATAACAGCCATTAATGCACAAATTAGATGTATTACTTAAATACCTGATATGCAGTTTATGCAGCGGCTCTAAGAAATAGAGACTAACTCAATAAGATAATCCGTCAAGTCCTGTCCCAGTAAAGACATAACTTTGCCTGAATTAAATATGCAACCATGAATGAGCGCATGTTGGAAATAAAAGCACTGAATTTAATTCTCTCTCTGTTGTCTATACGCTCATTAGTCTCATGAAGTCGAAATCATGTAGGCTAAGATAAACCGTCAAGTCCTTTCCCAATAAAGACGTAACTGCATGAATTAAATAATACAGCCTTGAATGAGCGCATGTTGGAAATAAAAACGCTCAATTTAACTGTCTCTCTGTTGTCTATATGCTCATCATTAGTCTCGTGAAGCCGCTTTCATATTGCTGTTCATTCACCGGGTTGATGCTCAGGAAATGCTCCAGCACGGCCACTGCATGTAACTTTTTAACAAGATTCACTTGTTTAAAACACCCTAAATTGTATTAACATTTACTAAATAACCATTATTTCGCTAATAAACATCTAAATAAATACAGCTCTATGGAAATTAATTTATTATCTCCACGAGCGATCGCAGTTTGAGTTCTGTGTAAATGCATAAACCGTGCTGTCAGCAGGCATTTGATCATCATAATCTAGAATGACAAAAACATTAATAATTCTGATAAAACATTCCAATTGAGAAATGCAATAAAATACGATGTTTTGTTTGTTATATTCCAATATTCCATAGAGTATTATTCAATGAATTAACATTATCCAGTGAATTATTCTTGACTCTTTAGCCTATTAAACAGCTTATAAACCTACACGTGTCCACAAAAGCGTTTTTTTGCCAGCTGAAAATGCCAGGCGCTCTGCTGAAAACATCTCGGGTTACCTATGTAACCATGGTTCCCCGAGAGGGAACAAGTGTCCTAGTGGACACTTTGGGGAATGCTGCCAGCATGACCGGTGTCTGAAGCATGTGTAAAACAACTCCAATCCTATTGGTCCACGTGGCCCGTGACGTCATAGGCGGGTACCCGAAAGTATAAAAGGGCACCTGCTGAATTCGTCACCAACTCAGTTGTCTGAGGAGATGTAAACAGGCAGGCCGAAGCATAGCAAAGGGACGCAGTGTCTTGTTCCCTCTTGGGGAACCATGGTTAGATAGGTAACCCGAGACATTCCCCTTCTAGGGCACTCAACACTGCGTCCTAGTGGACACTTTGGGGAACAATATCCAGTCACGCCATGCCGAAGCGCATGCCTGTCCACCTGGTGAGAGAGCACCAAGGAGGTGACAGACATGTACCAAACCTCTCCTCAGAAAGGGGCGAAGCCACTGACGCCTCAGGCTGCTCACATAACTTGGTAGAAACGAGGGAGTCCGATTCCAGATAAGGGGGGACCCTAACCAAGCTAGGAACACAACCATCCTCAGATAGCTATGCTATGTGAGCAATAGTAGCCGGTATACATAAGACCACTGAAGAGGCTGGAAGCCTAGAGGAGCTGAAAGATTGCAACCAACAATCCCAGCTAGAACACAGCTATCCACAGATAGCTATGTCCAAAGGGTCTTCTGAAATGAACCTTCCTAAAAGCTGCCCAGACCAAGGGAATGGCTATCTACTTAAAACCCTGCAGGGGAGAAGCACTGTCTAGGCAAGGGCTCAGGAAGACTGCTACTTAAAATCCCCAAGAAGGGAAGCAGTCACTGAGCTAGCACATAGATATCCTCAGATAGCTATGTACCTAGGAAGGCCACCTAAGGGGACTGAGTGAGACTATCCAGACCACAAAGAGTGGGCTTTCTACTTAAAACCCTAGCAGGGGAGACAGCACTGTCTAGATAAGGGCACAAGGAGACCGCTACTTACTAACCCTAAGAAGGGGAGCAATCACCGAGCTGTCAAACAACTAATCCCACACGGTTAGCCTAATAACAAGGTAAACCTTCCAGTGAAGCTGCCCAGACCACAGAGAGTGGGCTATCTACTTGCGACCCTAGCAGGCGAGATAGCACTGTCTAGGCAAGGGCTCAAGGAGACCGCTACTTAAAACCCTAGGAAGGGGAGCAGTCTCTGAGCTAGCACACAGCTATCTGAGGATAGCTATGTGCCTAGGAAGGCTACCAGAAGGGGACTAACTGAGACTACCCAGACAACAAAGAGTGAGCTGTCTACTTAAAACCCTAGCAGGGGAGACAGCACTGTCTAGGTAAGGGCTCAAGGAGACCGCTACTTAAAAACCCTAAGAAGGGGAGCAATCACTGAGCCATCAAACAGCTAGTCCCACACAGCTAGCCTAAATAACCAGGTAAACCCTCCTATAAGGCTGCCCAGACCACAGAGTGAGCTATCTACTTACAACCCTAGCAGGGGAGATAGCACTGTCTAGGCAAAAGCTCAAGGAGACCACTACTTAAAAACCCCAAGAAGGGGAGCAGTCACTGAGCTAGCACACAGATATCCTCAGATAGCTATATGTGTAGGAAGGGCTACCAGAAGGGGGACCAACTGAAAATACCCAGACCACAGAGAGTGGGCTGTCTACTTACAACCCAAAGAGTGGAGAGTGCACTGTCTAGGTAAGGGCTCAAGGAGACCACTACTTAAAAACCCTAGCTAGGGGCGCAATCACCGAGCTAGCACATGGCTATCCTCAGATAGCTAGACTGTAAGAGAGGGGACCATTGCAATTGCCAAGACCACCAGCAGTGGGCTGTCTAATTATAGACCCCAAAAGGGAGACAGCATTATCTAGGCAGGGCTCAAGGAGCTAGTACATAGTTATCCTCAGATAGCTACAGTATCTCACAAAAGTGAGTACACCCCTCACATTTCAGCAACCATTTTAGTATATCTTCTCAAGGGACAATACTATAGAAATGAAACTATATATAAATCTAAAAAATATATTTTAGAGTAGTCAATGTGCAACTTGTATAGCAGTGAAGATTTACTGTCCTCTGAAAATAACTCAACATACGGCCATTATTGTCAAAAAAGCTGGCAACAAAAGTGAGTACACCCTAAGTGATAACAGCTATACGTCGTTTAACCATACAAAGCCACATGTCCTACTCATCATGTTCATGTTTTTGTCTGCTTGACAGAACCATACAAATTTGTGTATCTTGTATTAGAGCAGTTAAAATTTGGTGATTTGAGTACAATTCTCTCATACTGACTACTGGATGTTCAACATGGCACTTCATGGCAAAGAACTCTCTGAGGATTTGAGAATTAGAATTGTTGCTCTACACAAAGATGGCCTAGGCTAGAAGAAGATCAGTAACACCCTGAAACTGAGTTACAGTACAGGGGCCAGTGTCAGAGGTTTTCCAAGACGGGTTCCACTCGGAACAGGCCTCGTAAGGGTCAATCAAAGAAGTTGAGTCCTTGTGCTGTGTGTCAGGAGCAAAAGCTGGCTTCAAAAAACAGATGTATGAGTGCTGCCAGCATTGCTTTAGAGGTTGCAGAAGTGGAAGGTCAGCTTGTCAGTGCTCAGACCATCATCGCACACTGCAACAAGTTGGTCTGCATGGCTGTCATCACAGAGTGAAGCCTCTTCTGAAGCTGGCTCACAGAAAAAGCCTGCAAACGGTTTGCTGAACATGTCCAAGAGCATGAATTACTGGAACCATGTCCTGTGGTCTGATGAGACTCAGATAAACTTGTTTGGCTCAGTGGTGTCCAGCATGTGAAGCACACCTGTGAGGGGAGTATCAAGGAAAATTGTGTCTTGCCTCAGGTCAAGCATTGGTGGTGGTAGCATCATGGTCTGGGGCTGCATGAGTGCTGCTGGTACTGGGGAGCTGCAGTTCATTGAGGAAATATGGATTCCAACATGTACTGTGACATTCTGAAGCAGAACATGATGCCTTTCCCTTCAGAAAACTAGCCAAACGGGCAGTTTTCCAACATAATAACCACCCCAAACACTCAACAAGATGTTATGATGAAGCTTGAAGGTGAAGGTAATGGAGTGGCCAGCCTGGCCTCCAGACCTGAACCCTATTGAGCACATGTGGGGCATCCTCAAGCAGAAGGTGGAGAAGCACCATGTGTCTAACATCCAGCAGCTCCGTGATGTCAATATGGAGGAGTGATAGAGGATGCCAGCAACAACCTGTGCAGCTCTGGTGAACTCCATGCCCAGGAGGATTAAGGCAGTGCTTGATAAGAATGGTGCCCCTACAAAATGTTGACACTTTAATAACACATGTTCACTTAGGTGTACTCATTTTTGTTGCAATAGTTATTTGAACAACAATGGCCATATGTTGAGTTATTTTTAGAGGACAGAAATTTGTACTCTATACAAGCTGCACATTGACTACTCTAATATATATATCCCAGTTTCATTTGTGCAGTATTGTCCCTTGAGAAGATATACTAAAATTGTTGCTGAAATGTGAAGGGTGTACTCACTTTTGTGAGATACTGTACATCTGCACTTTGTTGTTTATGATGAGAGAATTCGCGTGAGAGCTGAATTCAGTAACCTAGCGAGTGCAGTGAACAAAAAACTCATCTGAACACCTCTGATTAGCTATTGCATTCATAAGCTCAACAGACGCAGCTGATCAGGTTAAAATTCAAACTCTTGGACAACTTTAGTTTAATCCATTTCACAAATTTCCGTGGAATGTTTTGCTGGGTTTTAGGGCCTTCAGTTGGCGTAAATAAATGATTAAATAAAACAGGACAGGAACAAATAATGACAGATATGACTGAATTCACAGTAAATGCAACAAACTTAATAATGCATTTTTGTCACATAGAAATGCTCTTGACAGTAAAGCACTGATTTTGAGCTAGAATGAAGAATTTATTGCTAATCAATTCTGTGATCATTTCCTCACCCTCATGTCATTCCAAACCTGTATGACTTACTTTCTTCTGTGGAACACAAAGGATATTTTGTAGAATGTTATCAAAACATTTTGGTTAGCCTTGATTTCTACTGTATGGACAAAAATTTCTTGAATTTCTCAAATTATCTTCTTTTATGTTCCACAGAAGAAAGTAGGTCATACAGGTTTGGAATGACATGATGTTGAGTAAATGATCATTTTAATTTTTGGGTGAACTATCCCTTTAAGAACTTTAATATTTGTAAATAGTAATCACCTATATAAGACACTGATATTTATCTTTAATCAGGCTCTTATTGAATCAACATTTTACTTCAGTTAAAATTAATTAGAACTAAACTTTTAAAGAGAAAGTTGCTACTAAAGCTATTCCGGTAAATTATCTTTTGCCCTAATGAAATTTACTCTAGTTCCTGCTTAGAATTCAGAGTTTTACTGACAAAGATGGTGGTCACAAGAAGTAAACTCATGGTCCTCATTACCATGGTTATATGGTTTTTAATATAAATAATAGCCTAAATAATAATAAATTATGGAATTTGTAATTTTAAAAAAACTAAACATGTAGAAACTACAAAAACAACTTCTATAAAAGTAAAAATATTCCACAATATTTAATATAGGCTAAGTAGGCCTAATAACAGTAACATTTATAATAAAAACATTTCTGCCAAAACACTATAGATAATTTGTACAGTGTTAATAACTGCAAGTTAAATTACTACGGTGCTGAATTGACAAGCTTGTAATTATGTATCGGCGTTTTCCTCGTCATACAGTTTCCATCGTCGTGGCTGTAAGCCAGCATCACTACAGAACCTTTAATGTTCTTATATCACACGACTGTATAACACAATTCTGTGTCACATCTGAATGGATCAAACAATTTGCACTGTTTATCTCTTATAAATTGTGGCGGAAGTGCATCGCCCGTTCGTGATCCCGCTCCGCTTTGACGCGCTGCTGGCGGATGCATCGGGTAGCGCAGCTTCACACTTTTGGAGTATTTGCTTTTTGCAGTTTCGCGTGCACTGGAATTTAAAAACAGCGCCTAATATGAGGAGGTCTCCCTCGCTTCGGCGATCGGCCCACCGGGAATGTCCCGGTTCTCCCGATGGCCAGTACATCCCTGCTCGTGTGTGATTGATTATAATGTGCAACCTGGTAAAAACATAAAAAATCATGTCGCAACATTGAGCACATCTAAATTTAATGCTGCGGTCAACATTTCATTTCATTTTCATTTTATTCAAGACAGACATAATGGATTTAGTTTAACTGTACCGCAGCATTTGTGTCTGTGTGTTGCCATAGTTTCTACAAACGGAAACTAAGGATATGCGTATATTACGTCATTTATCGGCGACAATGATCAGGGGCGAGTCATTATTTAAAATTGGAATTTTTCTGGATTTACAAATTCTTGGGAACTTTTGGAATAACATAAATACACAACTGCATAAAATATGTTCACCGTGCAAGTAGTTTTTGGATATTTTATTACGAAAATCTTGCATATTGTACCTTTAAGCCGCAAAAGTCTATTTAAATATGAATCCTGCATGTTCTGCGTGTCTCTGTGTGAATGAATGAATGAATGGTGCAGGAGCGCGGTTTTGTTTATTACACACATACTGAAGTGCGCGTGACGCTTGTGGTGATTTCAATGTCTGCCTCTAAATGAGGACATAAATACATGAACAACATCTCCAGAACTGCTCTGAAAGTCACTTCACGAACATTTTACCGTTTGATTTGAGTAAAACTAGCCTCATGTCATATATACACAGAAATTTAAAGGTATTCATGGCAACCCACCAAAATAAAAGTTCGGTTTAACTTAAAGACATGGTGCTAGAAATATATTACTATTATTTAGCAGAATGTAGGTGATACTACTATTACTTTTGAAAATTAATAAAACTTTATTTTTAAATAAATAATCACACAATATTTCTTCCATATTTTAATTTTAATAGTAAATCCCCTTTATTTGCCAAAAAAATAAAATGTGTTTAATTTTCATTAATTAAATGTTTTATGCCTTCATTTGATAAGAAGAAAAATTTAAATACACAACACAGAATTTCTGACCGGGAAAAAAAAAACATTTAAATACACTACACAGAATTTCTGAGGGGGGAAAAAACATTTCATAAGGCTACTGTAAGAATAAATAAAAATAGTTTGTATGCATTCAAATAACTAGACATGCTAAAACACAGAATTTGGTAACACTTAATCATAAGGTGAGAAGAAAAATTAAACATTTCATAGTGCCCTAAACATGTAGTTAAACTTTTAATAAATTGATTTTAAATTGTATAAGTTTCCTGATTTTAATTAATTAGACATGCTTTTTGATTAATAAAATTTTGTTTGACCATTAAAAAGGAGTCCAAAAAAAATTTAAATGGAAAAAAATGGAATCTAGAAAAATTAAAACGGAAAAAAATCAAAATGGAATTTGGAAAAAAATAAAATGGAATTTGGGAAGAAAAAAAACGGAAGTTGATATGAGTCCTGTCCTTTATTTATTTTCTCCATTTGAAAACATTAGACATTATACATTTATTTTGCTTATTGTTAATATTACTGTTGCTGTTGATGCTTTTTATAAATAAAATGTTTTTTATTGTTATAATATGAAGATTAAATTTAATATGAAAGACTACTAATTTTCAACACTTTTTTAAAGATGAATGAAAGGAGGAAAAACCAGTGAAGTATGGACTTACTTCACTTAGTCATTTATTTACTTTTTAACAGAAAATAAATATTGGCTCTGCATATCGGTTATCAGGCACATAAACATGCAAATAATTGGTATCGGTTCTAAAAAAACAAAATCGGTCGATCACTACTATAAATTATGTAGTGTGCATTTTTCAGCAAAACGTTTGTCTTTCTGTGGCTCTAATAAAGTCTATATGCTTCATATAGAGAGCTGTAATATAGATCGTGCTTTCTCTTTCCGCTTGCTTTTTTTTTTTTTTTTTTTTTTTCAAACACCGAACTTCAAAGTCATTTATGCCACATTGTTCATTCTTGAAGCAAACTTATGTCTGTTTGGTGATTAAATAAACTGTTTTAGACTGCCGCTTGAACGGAATGTGATGCGTCTGTGTGTGTGTGATACCTGAGTCCTAGACGTAGCGCTGTGCGTTTGACCGGTGTGTGATGAACATTTTTTTTAATTCTGATTAGACAATCGTCAAGTGATCTAAAATAGAAGCAAATAAAGTCTGAGAGTATACATACAATATCCATATGTGACCCTGGACCACAAAACCAGTCATAAGTGGAAATTTTTGAATAAATAAGATGAATAAATAAGCTTTCCATTGATGTATGGTTTGTTAGGATAGGATAATATTTGGTCGAGATACAACTATTTGAATATCTGGAATCTGAGGGTGCAAAAAAATCTAAATACTGAGAAAATTGCCTTTAAAGTTGTCCAAATTAAGTTCTTAGTAATGCATATTACTAATCAAAAATTTTGTTTCGATATATTTACAGTAGGAAATTTACAAAAAATCTTCATGGAACATGATATTTACTTAATATACTAATGATTTTTGACATAAAAGAAAAATCAATAATTTTGAACCATACAATGTATTTTTGGCTATTGCTAAAAATATACCCCAGCGACTTAAGACTGGTTTTGTGGTCCAGGGTCACATATGTATATAATTTTAATGCTATGGCATTTTGTAGATATTTAAAGATGGACGTCTTTAAGCAGGACTGAAATGAAATGGTAACACTTTACAATAAGAGTCCATTTGTAATATTAATGAAAGCTGTAGAAGTATTGTTCCTTGTTAGTGTGTTCATTTCAACATTTACTATTACTAATAGGCTACATTTTTAATTTTTAAAGTTTCTTCTTTTAACATTAGTAAACAATGAAATAACTTTCATGATCGATATAATAAAAAATATTTTTTATTCATTTACAAAGTGTGGTTCAGTACTGTTACTGATTTTTTTTTAAATAGTAAAGCACTATTTTATTTTTCATTCAGTAAAACTATTGGTTGATTAATCGGTATTGGCCAGTGTGGTCCAACCTAGCTATTGGTAAAATCCACTATCGGTCGACCTCTAACTATTGATATCTGCTAATATATACAGCTAATTCCTCTCACACAGGAGCAGAACGAATGTGTTAGTTTGCAGTCGGCTGTAGTCTATATGGTGAGTTTAAGCCAGAATATGTGAGCGGAGTGGAGCAGCAACAATTTCCCCTCCATGCTTCAAGCATTCAATAATCACTCCGCTCCGGGTTCACCGTTTCCCTCTCCCCGCTCCACACTCACTGATATCAGAAACACCGCTCCACCCCGCTCCGCGCCTAAACTATTTCAGTATGTTTAAAATATCACAGTTCTGTTCATAACATATATTAAAAGAAAAAATAAAATAACAGAAGCGTAGTTTCAAGTGGCTTATTGGAACACTAGTGTGCAAACTTTTTTCCTACCACATGCCAAGCTAATTACATGGTTGTCAGAATTAAAATGTATCACTGCTGCTTTTTGCCATGCAAATTTTGTTTGTGAAGTATGAAAATAACAGTACGTTTTCATCAGATACTTTACCTACGGATCACTGCATTTCTTACAGATTTCTGCTCATTCAAAATCAGATACAGATGAAGTAGTACTGTAAGATTACATTTGTTTGGGAGAGCGATTGGTTGTGAATAAGCGTCGTACCTGTTTAAATCATGATTTCACCCAAAAATATTCGGTATCTAGAAGGAACAAACAAATTCCTTGAGAACTACAACTTCCTGCTCATGTCCATTGCCGTCATCATAACCTTCACATTCTTTCTGATTTGAATCATCCATCTGTATCAAGCTAGCTAAAGATGTTTAACATGTGTATTCTTGCAAAATATGATGTTAAATTATGGGCCGTTGGCATGAATTGTACTCATGATGGTGCGGTAGTGGAGCGACCTTTAAAAAATCCGCTCCTCGCTCCATTCAAAATCACACCACTCCACTCCACGCTCCGCTCACATCAGCGCAGCACATTCAAGCGCAGTTTTTTGGTGCAGACGCTGTCGACAACACAGTCAGCTTTCGTTGCTGCTAGTTCTTTGAAGTTGGCTTGGTGTCCCGTCCTTTAAAGGTAGGGTAGGGTAGCAAGCTAGCTTTGAAAGAAAGATCCTCACCCTCCCTGCATAATCACTCTGCAAAGCCACGTCTCCTCCAAAACACATTAATGTACTCAGTAGGGGTGTGAATCGACACTGGTTTCACGATTCGATTCGATTACAATTACCATGTCAATTATTTGATTAGATTCAATATATGCATCATGATTATATCAAATTTATTTTGTGCATTTTTATTCAATTGTATAAGCAGGCTTCTTTTTAAAATAGGGTAAACGTACCTATTAAGCTCACCAAAATCTACATTGAGACATTTTAGTGCACAAGATATTGGTTTCAGTACAAGAAGTTATGTTAAAATAAAATATTAATCTCTCACACAAAAATATTTAATTTTATTTTAAATGACAAAAGCATTTCAATTAAGATGTACATCATTAAATGCAAAAAGTCTGGCTGTGCTTAATGGGTACATGTTTGTACCCTTTAAGCACACCCCTGTTCCCATTAAGCTCACATCATGTTTTATTAAAAAATCTTGTTTATTTTAAACAACCTTTTTAAGGAATAACTGAAAAATGTTTTATTTGAAGGTACAAAGTCAATCACAAAAAAAAAACAGAACATTAAAATCAAGCAACAAGGCATTCAATTTGATCAGTTATATATTCATAGTGAAGTGTCATTTAAGTACATTGCAACATCTAGACTAGTCCACGGTCAACTAAATAACACATATTCAAAAATCAAATAAAACAAACCAATAAAACATTTCATTCATGGGGATGAACACAGAAACTAGCTTCATTATGAAGCCTCTTGTTAAATGGATTTAATAAGACTTATCAACTTATCTACAGTCTCTTAAGGATACACAAGGAATACACCACAATTTTTGTTCCGATTTTCAGTCTGGAGAAGTTGACACTAGTTGCCAATGGTCAGAGCCAGTCTGCAGATTTGAGTTGACATATTTAATAGAAAATCACGTAGTGTATAATGATCACAGATCCTCAGCAGTTTAGTGTATGATGCCCAGTTTTCCTTTGTAACTATTTACAAAGTCGGTAGGTGTTTGATGCCTGTTGTTTTAAAAATCTGTTCAGATTTTAGAAGTCATGTAGTGTATTCCAGCCTTTAGTCGCTTTTTTCCTGGACATATACGACAGGTTTCTGATGGATCCTTCTTTGAATGGACCACATGCCTCTTTCATCTTTGGGCATAAACTATAGCTATTTCTAGATTTTGTTATCTTAAAGCTGTGAAAATAAGTTAACCATTTTATAAAGATTAATTTAAGGCCTTCCACAGGCAATATAAATTCATTTAGACCACTTAAATTATTGATTGCTATCGGGATGTGAAGAGACTTTCAACCAGCATAAAAAAAAAGAAAGATGTTTTTTAACCAAATCACCTACTCTGCCTGTAAAATGTAGTCTGTTTTCTATTATTTATTTTCATTTTTAATTTAGTGATTTTAACTTTTAATTTAGTGTTTTTAATGCTGTAAAAAGCAGTTTTAGATTGTAATGTTTTAATGTTTCGTATCGTGAAAAGCGTTATACGAATAAAGGTGACTTGTTTTGACCAGTGAAAAAAAATTGATTACTGGAAATAAAATGACAAATGGATGCATGAACTGCAGCATTGAAAAGGCCTGGATATGTGCAAAAGCTACCAGCAATTGTAGCATAATTAACATACATTTTATTGCTGGTAGATGATCAGTAGTTTGATAAGTAAAGTCTAGATAACTGGTTAAGTCAGAATATTTCTTTTCAGGCTCTAAAAGTAGCCTTTAGATCACTATCATTGTAATGAATTAAGATAAACAAGTCATGTGCTTCATTAATTACAATCAAAGTGAATAGATATTCCTAGTTTCATCACCTCTCTTGTGTAGACATTAATTTTATTTAATGCGGACTATTAAATATTACTTTAACTAGAACCAAAAAGTATGACAGTTCTGGGTTATAAAACTGCCACAACCAAAAAAAATGCTTCAGGACCTTATAGTTCCTTCATTGTATATGCCTTGGAATGGTCTTTAACCCTCTGGGGTCTGATGGTGTTTTAGGGCCCTTGAGAAGTTTTGACATGCCCTGACATTTGTGGGGGTTTTTTCAGTATCTTAAAAACATATTACAGTTTTTTACGATCACTATGACAATTTTTTCAATACTTTTAACAATTTTCCTAAACTCTTAACGCAGTTAGCACAACATCTGTCTGTGTAGGCTATACAATTAACACATTTCTTGTTGCTTTGACATGAAGTTCATACAGTTAACACAGATTTAAAATGCATGAACTTCATTTACACACAAGCTCAACCAAGACCAAAACAAAGTAATTTTACTGCCAAATTTTCAAATGCTTTCACACTGTATGTCAGAACAGATAACATTATG
>JAFVLL020036714.1:0-25311 GCA_021397915.2 Tor tambroides | reverse complement strand
TTTTTCTCCATTCTGTCACCGATGGAGTTTTGGTTCCTTGCCGCTGTCGCCTCTGGCTTGCTTAGTTGGGGACACTTATTTTCCAGCGATATCATATACATGATTGCACAGATACTATTTAAACTGAACTGAGCTGGACAATGACATCATTGAATTCAATAATGAAATGCCTTTAACTGAAAATTGAGTGTTTAATCTTGTCATTTTACATTATTGACACTATTTTCCTATTCTGATATTGGAAAGTTGCTTTGACACAATCTGTATTGTTAAAAGCGCTATATAAATAAAGGTGAATTGACTTGACTTGTTTGCCAAAGGCCCTGGACAACTACATGGTATCGTAACCTCTATCAGGTACCAGCAGATTCAACACTTTAGTGACACAGCAAGCTTTTAACTGGACTCTAGTTGGTTCCTTCAATAGGACAGTGAGCCAAAGTACACCTCAATATCAACACAAAAATGATTCACTGTCTGTAGTACATAGCGGTCCCTTGACCCAAACCTCAAGGAAAACCTGTGAAATAAGCTGTTGAAGAAAGTCCACAAGGACCTCTGAAACTGGAGGATCTGGAGAGATTTCTGTATGGAGGAATGGTCTCATATTTCTTGACAGATGTTCACCTACCTTATTACACATTATAGGAGAAAACTTGGCAAAGAAATCTTTTTACTGGATTTATTTTCTTTAATTAAATTAAATTAAATTAAATTACTTTAATTACTAATTAAAGATCAAGTGATCAAGTGGATAAACACCAAAGACATATTTCCATGTTTCTAGTATTATACCAAGGGTGCCAATATTTGTGAAGCTTACTGTATGTATACTTAGTGATGTCAGGCTGGATGAACTAAGTGATGTGGGTGTGACTGGTATTCACTAGCCATTATCATCATCTCCCAGTGGAACCAAAAGGGAAATTCTTTGTTTTGGTTTCCTTTAGCTAATGCTAAAAGTTACATTATTTTTGTCAGTAGATGAAAGCATTTTGCCCAAAGATAAAAGCATGACTTTATCTCTTGTGAGCTGATAACCAACTAACTGCTGTAGCAGTTTGCATCACATCATTCAATGCAGTGTACACAACTGATCCTTACAGACAGAAAAGTAATTGAGGTTTTAAAGTTACAAGGTATTTAACACAGAAAGTCAGATAAATAATTTCAATTTATTAAAAATGCAACCTTGTGAAAAGCATGAGTTTTTTTAGTACCGACTATACACACAATAGTATAGCACTGTGACAAATAGGACAAACAATCAATCACATATGAAGAAAAGGCAAATTAATGATTAAATGAGTGTTTTTTTAGGAGAATGTTGGTGGAGGACACGGATGATTGATGACACATAGGCAAGCAGTAGTCCAGAGGGAGGTCCTGTCTTCTATTAGTCCACTGGTTCAGGAAGATCATGGATGAGTTCAGCATATTCTAACAGGCCTTGCTACAAAAACACAAGTACAAATTTGATTGATGAGATGTATGTCCTCATTTCCAGAAATCATATGAAATCATAACTGACATCTGTTTATGTTAGTAACATCCTCAGAAAGGAAAGGAAAGGATGTGACGTGTGGCCAAGTATGGTGTCCTATACTCAGAATTTGTGCTCTGCATTTCACCCATCCAAGTGGATGCACAGAATAGTGAGTAGTGAACACCGTGAACACACACCCGGAGCAGTGGGCAGCCATTTTGGGAGCAGTTGGGGGGGTTCAGTTTCTTGCTCAAGGCTTTCTTGTTCTCACCTCAGTCGTGGTATTGAAGGTGGAAGAAAGCGCAGGTCATTCACTCCCCCCACCTGGTACCGAGACTCAGACCCACGACCTTTGGGTTACAAGTCCGACTCTCTAACCTTTAGGCCATGACTGCCCCAGAAGAAAGGGAAACTAAAAGATACATTTCTCTCTTGTCATTCTTAACATGCTAAACTCTGCTGGAAATCCACAATCTATCAGAGATGTACACATAATGAGGAAGAGGAGGTGAAAAAGTTTAATAAACCCAGAAGGGAAATTTGGGTTGATGTCAGTTTCAGTGTTTTACACCAAGTCATCTGAGTCATTATATCTCATAATTTTGCTGTAGTTCTTTCTTCCTTTTCTCTGGCCTTTCACAGAGTTTATGATATTCACTGTGTGTATGACTGTTCTCCGTAAATTCTGGCCCTCTGTTCAAGAGGAAACCACAGCCCTCCTATTTGTTCCCATCTGGAAAGTCTGACTGGTGCTTCCCGCTTCACTTACTGTAGACAAGAGTTTACAAAACACACACATTCAGTCCTCCATGTGAGTATGTTAAATCCTCCCACATGGCATAGGGATACTGAAGAAAACTAAGATCACATTTAGAGTTCTTTGGTCAGGTGCAGTGATGTCTGCATAACACGTAAAATATTACTCATAAAATGAACTTGTTAGTCTCAGATTGCCCTTTGTTAATAAACAAGATACATGCTTTGATTTAGATTTTAAGTAATTTGAAAAACACAGTTGAAAAGTTGCATGTCTTGTTTGTGCAGATATTTGTAGTTAAAAAAAGTAAATTTAATTTTAAGGTAATTAAAAAAGGAATAAGGAATAAGGTTTTTTGTCACAATTTTTGGATCACTTTACTCTTTAAAGGGGTCATATAATGCCATTTTTGTACAAGTTAATATGATTCTTTAGGGTCCAAATGAAAAGGTTGTAATATACTTTAATTAAAAATTCTCGTTAGTATTGTAAGAAAACACTCATTTTACCTGGTCAAAAACAGCTCTCTGTTCAAGTACCTACCAGTGCATGTGCCTTTAAATGATCGTGAGCTCTGCTCACCCCGCCCCTCTGCTCTGTGGGGCGTGACACAACGCACGTGGAGTGTTGCCTTGACAACAGTTGAGGTAAGAATGGCAGCGGGAGTTTCTGAGGACACTGTGCAACCATATCAATTTGAACCGGAGTCAAAAAAAATATATATATATTTGAACCGGAGTCGGACACGGAACAAGATGATGGCCCCGAAGCAGTTCGACAATTAAGGCTCGAACAGGACATTTCTGAATGGTTGGTTAACGTAATGTCACTTTGATCTATCTTTGTATGTAGTAACTGTTACAACACGTTTTTTTATTACTTATTAATCAGTAACAGACACAGTTATAAACCATCTACAAAAGTAAGCTTAATGTACTGTTACCACGTTAACTTTACCACAGCGTACACAGTTTATAATAACACAATAACCATAACGCAGTTGTTCATTATGTAGCGCCCCCTACCTCTTTTTATAATGGTCTAGTAAGGTTCAATAAACTAGTGCCTAAGAGATGTTGTATTAAAAGGCCCCTCTGATGTCACTGAAAGAAATACTTCTCTTTGAAAAGTTACCAACAGGGAAATATATGCTCACACAAGTTCACTGGTTAAGAATAAACTCTTTTGAAAAAATATCACTTGAAGTAGAAAAATACACAGAATTTAATTAAAGTAGAATTTAAGAGTAAGAAATAGCTTAAATTTAAATTTGCAAAGTATTCACACAATCAAGTTGATCTCAAGTTTGGTACAATTTAACCCTAAAAAGGGAAATATCACAAATGACAGATTTACTGAATTGACCTCTGTGAAATACTTCGAGGTTAATTGAGCACACTAACACCTTGAAATTAAATGTATCGAATAACTCACTTTGTGTTTCAAAATATTGCTCTGAACACTCACATTTTTGCCACATGAATAACACTATATGAACTGATATTAAACACTAAACACACACACTGCAAACAAACCACAGCGGACAGAACACACACTTCATAAAGCTTCCAGAAGAATCACAGCTGTGTGTCACTGCATCTGTGTGTGTCTGTCTGTGAGTGTGTGTGTGTTTGTCTGTCTGTGAGTGTGTGTGTGTGTGTTTGTCTCTGTGTGTGTGTGTGTGTGTGTGTGTGTGTGTGTGTCTGTCTGTCTGTGAGTGTATGTGTGTTTGTCTCTCTGTGTGTGTGTGTGTGTTTGTCTCTCTGTGAGTGTGTGTGTGTGTGTTTGTCTCTGTGTGTGTGTGTGTGTGTGTGTGTGTGTGTGTTTGTCTCTGTGTGTGTGTGTGTGTTTGTCTCTCTGTGAGTGTGTGTGTGTTTGTCTCTCTGTGAGTGTGTGTGTGTGTGTGTTTGTCTCTCTGTGAGTGTGTGTCTCTGTGTGTGTGTGTGTGTGTCTGTCTGTGAGTGTATGTGTGTTTGTCTCTCTGTGAGTGTGTGTGTGTTTGTCTCTCTGTGTGTGTGTGTGTGTGTGTGAGTGAGTGTGTGTTTGTCTGTGAGTGTGTTTGTCTCTGAGTGTGTGTGTGTGTATGTGTCTGTCTGTGAGTGTGTGTGTGTGTGTGTCTGTCTGTGTGTGTGTGTATGTGTCTGTCTGTGAGCGTGTGTGTGTGTGTGTGTGTGTGTGTTTGTCTCTCTGTGAGTATGTGTATGTAAGTGTTTGAGTGTGTGTGTGTGTGTGTGTGTTTGTCTCTGTGAGTGTGTGTGTTTGTCTCTGAGTGTGTGTGTGTGTGTGTGTGTCTGTCTGTGAGTGTGTGTGTGTGTTTGTATGTCTGTGTGTGTACAAATGCCCAGAGCGTGTGTGTGTGTGTGTGTGTGTACACTTTCTGTGAGTATGTGTGTATGTGTTTGAGTGTGTGTGTGTGTGTGTGTGTGTGTGTGTGTGTGTGTGTGTGTGTGTGTGTGTGTGTGTGTGTGTGTGTTTGAGTGTGTGTGTGTGTGTGTGTGTGTGTGTGAGTGTGTGTGTGTGTGTGAGAGAGTGTACTGGTTTTTGTGGTTTACAGAGACAAAATTTGTTTAATGACATGGGTATGACAGAGGTATTACAATTTGAAGGTGGTTTATGAGGACACTGCCTATGTCCCCGTAATTCAAAAGGCTTAAAAAAAACATACTAAATGGTGTTTTTTTGAAAATCTAAAAATGCAGAAAGTTTCCTGTAAGGGGTAGGTTTAGGTGTAGGGTTGGTGTAGGGAAATAGCCCATACAAATTGTACGGTATAAAAACCATTACGCCTATGGAGAGTCCCCGTAAACCACAAAACAAACGTGTGTGTGTGTTTGTCTCTCTGTGAGTGTGTGTATGTAAATGTTTGAGTGTGAGTGTGTATATAAGTGTGTGTGTCTGTGAGTGTGTGTGTTCACTCACCTTTCCCCGCAGCGGACAGCTTTCAGCACTCCCACTGCAGCAGTGGTCTGGCGTTCGAACCCTTGACCGATGTGGTCAGCATGAGCTCTGGTTCGGTCCTCAAACAGCATCTCGCGCGGCTCACTGGTTCGCGGCAGATACTGAAGATTCTTAATTTCATTAGTCGACCTGCAAAAATGACAATAATTATGAATTTCATCATCATTCCATAACAAATGACACACACACACGGTCAGTGATCATGGAGCATCAATGACATTACAGGCTACACTCTATGCATGTCTTTGTGTTTGTTTGTTTGTTTGTTTGTTTGTGTGTGTGTGTGTGTGTGTTAGTGATCTGAACTTCTGGAGCTCATGATGATGATGTTCTGGACTGATATTAGACAAGAGGATCATGACAGACTGAGTTCTGACGTCTAATGAGAAAATGCAGTTAGACACAGAGCTGACACACACACTCACACACAGGGGTGAAAATTTCTGTGTTACCGTTTCCGTTTGAAGGGAGACTTTGGCATGTCTGTGACTGGGATCATCTGCTCTCCGGGCCGAACCCACATGATGGGCCCGTCATCACTCTCTGTCGGGCTCTTCAGCTTCAGACTGGAGAACGTTCCCCACGGCAGCGTCCGCTACACACACACACACAGGTCAATATGCTGCTGCCAAAAGAGAAGTGTGAAAGAGAGACAGAAGAAAACACACCTCCAGGAAAGGTGACTTCTCCAGCATGTTGAGGAACTCTGGGAAATAATCGCCCACCTCCTCGTCCACAGCGCCCACCAAACTGATCTGCCTCATAGCGCCGGCGCGATACGTCCCGTGAGAGTAACTCCTCCTCACCTGAACACACACCACACCTCCGCTGTCAAATGTCATTGTTTCTGTATGTTATTTGTGTGATAAAAGTCCATAAATATCTCCTGAAGTACAATAAAGTATATTCACAGCAAAAGAAGCTCAAACTTTCAGCAGCTGTGAAACACACACGCACACATATACATACATACACACACATATCAGGCTGGGTATCGACTGATACTTTTGTGGTGCCCTAATCGGTCACTGGCTACCACCGAGAATCGAAAACGTCTTGTCGTTCGGTACCAAATTTCGATACCTAAGGGGTTAATCTCATCAGCGTCAGTGAGGCAATAAGCCTGCAGCACTAGATGTGTTTGACTAGAAGCGACACGGCGCAGATCGACCAGTGTTTGACATCCGCGAGAGCGATTCGAAAGCGTACGGAGCAGTTTGCTCTCTATATCGCGCGGTTGTGTTTACACACAGACTGAAGCGCGTGTTACGCTTGCGGTCATTTCAGCGTCTGCTGTCTAAATGAGGTCATAAACACATGAACAACATCTCCAGAACTGCTCTGAGAGTCACTTCATGAGCATTTTACCATTTGATTTGAGTAAAACTAGCGTCATATTATACACACACAGAACTGTAAAGGTATTCACGGCAACCCATCAAAATAAAAGTTCGGTTTAACTTGGAAGACATTGCGGCAGAAATATATTAATATTGTTCAACAGTGTGTACATACTGCTACTACTAGGCTACTATTAAAATTATTAAAACTTTATTTTTTTAATGTAAAGATCACACAACATTTCTTCCATGTTTTAATTTTAATAGTAAAATTTTGTTTGCCAAAATAAATATGATTTTCAGTAATTTAAAAGATAAATGAAATGAATGTTTTATGCCTTCATTTGAAAACCAGATACAGAACACAGAATTTCTGAAGAAAAATAAAACATTTCATAAGGCTATTTTAAGAATAAATATTTTAAGTAGTTTTTATGCATTCAAATAATTAGACATACTACAACACAGAATTTAATAACAATAAAACATATGGTGAAAGAAAATAAAACACCCACTTATGAAATTGGATAAAGATTTTCAATTTCTTGAAGTCTTTGACAAACCTAGAATAAATGAATAGAAATTATGATTCTGTGTGAGCTATGAATTTTAAAACGAACACGCACTATTGTAAACTGAAAGCTATTTGAGTTTTATTAAAATTATTTGCACTGATTTATTGTGTTGGATATATTTTGTTCTTTTGTGCAGTGGCTCAGGAAATGAGTCTTTGAGTCTGTATAAATGTCAACAAGCTGAAAAAAAATAAACCAAAGTTTTTTGAGATAATGTACTGTTAAAACTGGATTTAGTAAATAATGGTATCGAAAAAAGTATCGTTCAGGAGCCGGTATCGAACTCAAGGTATCGGTATCGGTATCGATATCGAAAATTTTTGAACGATACCCAGCCCTAACAGACACACACGCACACACACACACACACAGAGCAGCAGAAGGCCAGGGTTAGCGCTGTGATGCTAGAAATTAGAGATGAAATGGTATGAAAATGTCATATGACGATTTTAGTGACCAAAATGACAAGAGTAATCAATATTATCTTGGTATTATTAAAATGTACTGGAATTGTTCAAGTACTGAAAACACATTGAAATCATTCCACCAAGTTTTATGTTGAAAACCAACAAACAACAAATAAAATTATCAGCACTATGCACTTTTTGTTTGCATGGACATTAAAATAATAACATTAAAAATGATGGTCGGGTTTTAAACAAACAAAAAATATTGGGACTTACAGCATAACATATCATCTACTAACAGGCACTACATTTGCAAATTAAGTTTTGGGGGAAAACGTTTCATGAATTGATAAACCTCATTTCTGCCTTTCAATAATTTTAAAGAAAAAGTATGAGTCAGAATGATAAATTATAGACATTTTATATTTTATAGTGATGTTTTATCTATATCACTGCCTGTTTAGCCCCGCCCACCGATTCTACAGCGCTGCCTGTTTAGCCCCGCCCACCGATTCTACAGCGCTGCCCGTTTAGCCCCGCCCACCGATTCTACAACGCTGACTGTTTAGCCCCGCCCACAGATTCGCACCTGTAGTATAAATAACTAGAGAGGCAAACGCAGGTCTAAATAATAAAGATGGCTCCGAGGAAAACAAGATGCTGTGCAGTGCCAAGTTGTTGAAAAACACAGTCTTTGCAATGCCTTTCTTCTGATCCCAACGTTAGGAAAGAGTGGATGAACTATTTTTAATGAAGATCCAGACCGCGTCAGTAAAAACTCAGTCCTTTGTTCACTTCATTTTACCGCGGATTCGTTTACAAACAATTCGACATGGAATTTTCAGAAAGACTGATACTAAAAGACGATGCTATGTGACTATATTGGATCCGACAGTAATGTCACAACAACTGTGAGTAACTGTTTTTATTATGTGCTCAGTATGGCTTTGTCTGTTATTGCAGATCGTTTGATATGTTCTGAGTATTTATGCGTTTTTAATCTAAATCTCAGCAGCGTCCTCAGCAGTGATGCTGCTGACGCAGGAGCTGGCGTTCTGACGTAAAACACGCATGCGCTGCACATTGTTTACGAGCAGAGGAACGCATGCGTCATGGTACTGTCGTGAACACGCAGTGGAGAATGACACAGAAGCGAATAAACTGTTGAATAAAGTCATTATTTTTGTTTTCTTTGCGCACAAAAAGTATTCTTGTAGCTTCATAAGATCACAGTTGAACCACTGATGTCACATGGGCTTTTTTAACGATGTCTTTTCTATGTTTCTGAGCCTTGAACGTTTCAGTTGTGTTGCTGTCTATGGAGGGTCAGAAAACTCTCGGATTTCATCAAAAATATCTTAATTTGTGTTCCAAAGATAAACAAAGGTCTTACAGGTTTGGAATGACATGAGGATGAGTAATTAATAACAGAATTTTTGGGTGAACTAACCCTTTAATGCAAGCAACAAGTGACTAGTCAGCAGAAGAGACGGCAGTGCGTGAGCGTGTTGCTTAATACTTTGTTACTAGAGCTGTTGTTTAAATTATTACTTGCTGCTAGGAAGGAATATTTCGTTTCCTACCTATTTCTACTTTGTTTTTTTGTTGTAGTTTGTATTTTTGATTGCACTTGTTATTATAATAATAGCCGTCGATCGGCTTAGTGTTATTTGCATTGCTGCCTTCCTGCACTTAAGCGCGAATTGTAGTTTCGATTTGAGCAATTGCCCTGCTATAGGCTGTTGGGTGTGCTAATTAGAAGGCGGCCACAGCGACTGTAGACTATTTAAACTGCTTGGTCACTATCATAACTTGGGACAAGCGACTAGTCAGCAGAAGAGACGGCAGTGCGTGAGTGTGTTGCTTAATACTTTGTTACTAGATCTGTTGTTTAAATTATTACTTGAAGCTAGGATGGAATATTTTGAATCTTCATACTTCCACAACAAGATCAACAGTGCTCCAGACACAAGTAATCTCTTCAAAACATTCAATTCTCTCCTCTGTCCCCCTCCACCATCTCCCACCACTTCTATAACAGCTGATGAGTTCGCCACATTCTTCACAGACAAAACTAGAACAATCAGCAGTCAATTCTCAGCCCCACACACACAGGACCTCCAACCTTCCACATCCACTGCTAAAACTCCCATCTTCTCCTTCGGTCCCCTCACTGAGGCAGAAGTATCAAAACTTCTCCTCTCCAGCCATCCTACAACATGTCCTCTAGACCCAATCCCCTCACACCTTCTCCAAGAAATCTCTTCTACACTTTTACCAGCACTCACACACATCATCAACGCATCTCTCCTCACAGGCACCTTCCCCACCGCATTCAAGCAGGCTTGGGTAACTCCACTGCTTTAAAAACCTACATTAAACACTTCACTTATAGATGGCTACAGACCAGTTTCTCTCCTTCCATTCATAGCGAAAACACTTGAGCGAGTTGTTTTCAACCAGGTATTGTTATTTCTTTCACAGAATAACCAACTGGATTCTAACCAGTCAGGTTTCAGGAGTTGCCATTCAACTGAGACTGCACTGCTGTCAGTCACTGAAGCCTTGCAGATTGCAAAAGCTGATTCCAAATCATCTGTTCTTATTCTGTTAGATCTATCTGCAGCTTTTGACACTGTCAATCATTATATCCTCCTGTCCACCCTCTCATCTCTAGGCATCACAGGGATTCCTCTTCACTGGTTTGAATCCAGTCTCACTGGTAGGTCATTCAGGGTGGCCTGGGGAGGGGAGGTATCCAAAGCACATCAACTGGTCACTGGGGTTCCTCAGGGATCCGTTCTAGGACCGCTCCTCTTCTCCATTTACACTACATCACCGGGTCCCATTATACAGGCACATGGCTTCTCCTACAATTGTTTTGCTGATGACACACAGCTCTATCTCTCATTTCAACCAGATGATCCAACAATAGCTGCACGGATCTCAGGCTGCCAGGCGGACATCTCAGCATGGATGAAAGAACATTACCTCCAGCTCAACCTGGCAAAAACTGAGCTTCTTGTTTTCCCTGCCACTCACAACTCTACAGCATGATTTCACCATCCAGCTAAGCTCTTCTACAATTACCCCATCAAGTTCGGTCAGAAATCTTGGTGTAATCTTTGATGACCAGTTGACCTTCAAAGACCACATTGCAAAGACTGCTTGATCTTGCAGGTTTGCACTGCACAACATCACAAAGATCAGGTCATTTCTAACAGAGCATGCTGCACAACTTCTTGTCCAGGCCCTTGTCATTTCTAGACTGGACTACTGCAATGGTCTTCTGGCTGGACTTCCATCATGCAAAATCAAACCTCTACAAATGATTCAGAATGCAGCAGCACGACTGGTCTTCAACGAGCCCAAAAGAGCCCATGTTACACCTCTCTTTATCTCCCTGCACTGGCTGAGATCAGCTAGTGAGCGACGCCTTGTGGTACCATAAAATAAAAAATAAAAAACTCTCTCTTTATTTATTCCTTCGCTTTCTAACTTGTAATTATTTGGAACAATGCCTGAAACTGGTATTATGAGCACTTCCTGTGTCTGTCTGCCTCTTTAGGATGAATCGCTTTATGTGTTCCCCAATTGTAAGTCGCTTTGGATAAAAGCGTCTGCAAAATGACAATGTAAAATGACTAAATGTAATGCTGAGAGTTTTTCAAATTCAATCAAATATGGTTTTAATGATGATTAAAATATGAAACAGTAATACTAACTGTCGGGACTTTTATCGTGGTTTATCATTCATTCCTTACTAGAAGTCATACTGTATCATCAGTGTGTGTGTGTGTGTGTGTGTGTGTGTATAACATGAGCTTTAGAGTCACTCCCAACCAAACACACAGAGATAAACAACAACAACAACAACAAACTCTAAAAGGTCAACAACAAAAATACCTACTATGTACAGACATCATGAGAGACAGAGACAGAGAGTGGAGGACGGTGAGCATTTTGACTCAAGTGCTCGAGTAAAATCACACACACACACACACACCTGTCAGACAGTCTCTGACTCTAGATCTGTCCAGCTGTTTGAATTGCCTAAACACACGAGCTTGATCACATGATCATAAATGCAAACATACACAGAATGCTATTAATAAACGAATGATGCAGTGCCAGTGAAGCGCTGTGTGAGGTCATGTGATCACTCTAGTACAGTGAGCTCTTCAGGAACCAGGGGAATGTGAAGTGAGCAGTGTATGATGGGATTGATGACATCACTCATGTCATGTCCAGGCTGCTAATGCCTGCATGTCTGACTCATCTCTGCCTGACATACAGCAGAACAAACACTGCTAGCACTTGCTCTCTCTGGCAGCGTGTCCAGGTGTTTTATGGAGGTCACATTTCTATTAATGGTACAAACGGAGTAAGAACAGATGCTGTTTCTAATGAGAAGATTGTCAAACATCAGATCTCACGGGTCGGTCTGTCTCAGTGTTTCTGATCAAGCGCGTGTGTATGAGAGAGAGAGAGTAACAATCCTAAGAGCTCACAGGTCACAACACACACACATACAATCAAACACAATGTCATCGGTGCTCATTGCTCTGCTGCAGAAACACAGCTTTACTATTCATTCTAACCAGACGATTCCAGCGTAGCACCAAAGATAATCTAGCATAACAGCTTCTCTTCTTCACGGCTACTCTGACAGTACAGTACAATTGACCATCCAGATACAGTCAACAATAACCCCAAACAGATCAACCAGAACCAGACCTGCACCTCATCAGGTGGATCGGGCTCCGCTTAACTCAGTCCAGGCCCTTGTAATTTCTAGACTGGACTACTGACTGGACTTTCATCATGTGCTCCACCTGCTCTTACGAGTCTACATGCCATCCAGAAGCCTGCGGTCAGCGAGTGACCGACGCTGTGTGGCATCATCACAGAGAGGCACAAAATCGCTTTCCAGAATGTTTTCATTCGCTGTTCCTTGCTGGTGGAATGATCTTCCCAACCCTATAAGGAACGATGAATCCCTGACAATATTTGTGACCAGGGAACACAAAAGCAGTCTTAAGTCGCTGGGGTATATTTGTAGCAATAGCCAAAAATACATTGTATGGGTCAAAATTATCGATTTTTCTTTTATGCCAAAAATCATTAGGACATTAAGTAAAGATCATGTTCCATGAAGATATTTAGTAAATTTCCTACTGTAAATATATTAAAATTTAATTTTTGATTAGTAATATGCATTGCTAAGAACTTCATTTGACAACTTTAAAGGCGATTTTCTCAGTATTTAATTTTTTTGCACCCTCAGATTCCAGATTTTCAAATAGTTGTATCTCGCCAAATATTGTCCTATCCTAACAAACCATACATCAATGGAAAGCTGTTTATTCAGCTTTTAGATGATGTATAAATCTCAATTTTGAAAAATTGACCCTTATGACTGGTTTTGTGGTCCAGGGTCACATTTAAGACACAGCTGAAAACCCATGAGCACTTCACTGCTTCCTGCTGCCTCTTTAAAACACTACTGTATTACTAGCAGCGATGCAAAGTCCACAAAATTGTCTACTAATTTGTCAACGCAAATTGGGCTAGTTTTGTTACGCAGACCTGGCAACCATGATTACTAGCACTTCTCTTGTTCTTGGCTCTTTAACATTAATAGCTTGTTGTGTTCTTCATTTGTAAATCATATTGAATAAAAATGTTTTTTAAACAAGTATGCAGACAAACACACATTGCATTATAGGTGAATCTTCACTGCTTCATGATTTGATTCTTGTCATTAGGGCTGGGTATCGTTCAAAACTTTTCGATATCGATACCTTGAGTTCGATACCGGTTCCTGAACGATACTTTTTTCGATACTTTTTCCTTAACAAGATTACATTATCTCAAAACACTTTGGTTTTATTTTTTTCAGCTTGTTGACATTGATACAGACTCAAAGACTCATCTCCTGAGACACTACACAAAGGAGCAAAATATATCCAACACAATAAATCAGTGCAAATAATTTTAATAAAGCTCAAATAGTTTTCAGTTTACACTAGTATTTGTTCGTTTTAAAACGCATAGCTCAGACAGAATCTTCATTTCTATTCATTTATTCTGGTTGTTAAAGACTTCAGAAATTGAAAATCTTTATCCACTTTCATAAGTGGGTGTTTTGTTTCTTTCACCATACGTTTTATTGTTATTAAATTCTGTGTTGTACTATGTGTAATTATTTGAATGCGCAAAACTAAGTTTATTCAAATTTATTCTTAAAATGGCCGTGTAAATGTTTTATTTTCCTCAGAAATTCTGTGTTCTGTATCTGGTTTTTCAAGATACTTTTATTTTGGCAGTTTGCCGTGAATACCTTTACAGTTCTGTGTGTGTATGATATGATGGCGCTAGTTTTACTCAAATCAAATGGTAAAATGCTCGTGGAGTATCTCAGAGCAGTTCTGGAATATTTGTTCATGTGTTTATGTCCTCATTTAGACGGCAGACACTGAAATGCGAGCGTCACGCACGCTTCGAAGTCTGTGTGTAATAAACACAACCGCGCGATATAGAGAGCAGACTGCTTCACGTGCGCTTCGAATCGCTCACCGCAGATGTAAACATACTGATCAGTCAGCTGGGCCGCATCTAGTGAAACACACCTAGTGCTGCAGGCTTATTGCTCACTGGCGTTGATGAGATTAACTTATGGGTATGAAATTTGGTACCCGAGCATTAAGGCATTTTTCCGATACTCGGTGGTATCGAGGCAATTCGGTCGGTGCCTAAAAAGTATCGAACTCGATACCCAGCCCTACTTGTCATCCAGTAATCTACTTCATATTGTCATGATACCAAAATTTCAGCGCCCATTTCCAATCCAGTGAAATGCAACAACTATTCATACCACAAATAATAAAACATATAATTTTTAGTTGTTTGACTACTTACATAAGTACTTAAAATAGTAATGAATAGCTATAACAACTGTATGTAGCCGAGTAATTGTCAAGTAAAAGCACAGAAACAGAAAGAATCACGATACATGAGAGAATTGCTTTTTTTTCCCTCCCACTACATGACATATCAACACATTACAATCATCTGGGGTCTTGTGAATGAATCTTGTTTAGATTATATCCTAATGGAGTGCAAATATACACATTAAAAAACGTCCAATTTAATAAATCAGACGGTGCACACATAAAAACCAATAGCAGAATCGTGTGTATACACTGATTTCTAAATACTAATGTGTGAAATGTTGTGTGTATGCAGCACTGCTCTGTTATTCTAGTCGTACGTTTGCTGATGTTTGATCGCTCGTGTAACGTCTGCTGTGGCGCTGAGCTGCTGGAGCCGAGCCTACAAACACCACCTGCGGCTTCTACTAACCTGAGCGTGGAAGTTTGCCATAGTAGTCGTCTCGATGTCCTTCTTCCCCAGGATCTCCATTTTGACGGGCGAGTTGGGGAACTTGGTAGAGAAGTACTCCAGGAAGTCTGGGAGGTAGGAGGCGGCCCCGTGAATCACGCCCATCACGTAGTTAGCGGCTCCGTCCTGGTCCTCGCTAAACGATAGCATCACAAACTCCTGCGCGAACCTCTGCATCTCCTCAGGAGACAGCACGGACAGCTCTTTACTGTAGGCGTGAGCCACCAGAGCGCCTCCGTTGGGCTGGTGCTCCACATGAACCAGACAGCCGAACTCCAGCCGCTCCAGGCCGGGCAGCTTAGCGGCTCTGGCCTCTCCGTCTCCGTCAGCGGCGCTCTGGCTGCAGCTGCTCTCCTGCTTCAGGCCGCTGATGGAGGTCTGCTGGACAGGAGGCGGAGGAGGAGGCTTGAATTCTGAGCCAGATTTAGGGAGATCAGAACAAACCGTCTGGATCGATTTGCTGTACATCTTGGGCCGCTTCCGCTTTTCACCTTCTTTATGTTTCTTTTTCTTTTTCTTCTTGACCTTTTTCATCAGCAAATCCTCCGCGGAGTCAATCTTCGGCTTCTCTCTGTCACCTACAGCACAGGAGAAAGATGATTAATTTACACAAACATCCTCAGAAGCAGAGAGATTTAGCAAACAGCAGAGCTAATGAAGACAGGAGCAGACAGTGGTGAATCAGTCGAGGTCTGTAAGTCTCCAGAGTGCTTCAGTTCAGCAAGAGCTAAAGGTAAGATGTCTGTGAGACGTGAGCTTTCTGTAGTTTGTTTGTTTGTTTGGGTTTAATGCAATGCCAGCTTCTGTGGCTATTTTCATGGCAAAAAAAAATTATGGCTGAATTATATCATGTTTTTACAATTAATTTTTGCTAAAAACTCTAAAACTGTATTTAGCTTACCTCTGTTAAAAATCTCTTCAAAAGAGTTAACTGAATAAAAAAAGTTTTCTCGCAGAGTTAAAACCAGCACAATCTAATAAAACATACTTCATGGATAAAGGGTTTTGGCAGAGAGAACATGTTGGAGGATCTTCTCCTAGTATTAAAAACCTGTGTCATCCTAGAAATGACCTACTCTACAGCAGGTAGTGGTCGAACAATATTGTTTTTTTGACAGCTGATGCTGATGCCGATATCTTGGAAAGCAGGGTGGCCAATGGCCAATATAAATTTTATTTCAATTAATATTTAAGAAATTTGAAATCATTTGAAAATGGATTACAAAATAAATGTGTAAAATAAACACTGCTATAAACAAATGTTTAGATGACAAAGTATTTTTCACAAATACATAAATATTTAATAAAATATAATTAAAAAGGAAGTAAACAGTAACCAACAGGGCACTCAGTATTCTGGGAAGTTTGTGTGCATTGGGAATCATATTTTTTCAAATAAAGCCAACACTCATTTTACATACAGCACACAGTGAAAATGACATGAATATGGCAGCGGGCAAAAGCATAAAGCACAGCATAATTTGAAATCACGAGTTTAAAGTTTGTCGATCACGCTTCTCCAGTGAAGCTGAACTCTCCTCCTGTCCGCATTTAATTCACACGGACCGACCGTCACGCAGAAAACACACGATCACGCAGGATACACACGCACACTTCACAAGACCTCACAACTGGATTCCACTAAGTTTGCAAGGTTTGTGAAATTAAATGTTCATTAGTCATTCAAAGATTTATTTAAATGATATAAATGCGTATTTGCTGAATGCTGACGGCAAACAAGAAAATATTATAATGTTTGCCTTTCTATTACCAATAATATAAATGCAATCGTTATAATACTTTTTGTATACATTTAATTCCTTTGTTTAACAGTTCTGTCTTATTAGACAGACTTCTATCCATAGATACGTATACGCCAGGGTGCGAATTACACAAGGATCATTGGGGGGGGGGGGGGGTTCTTATGGGGCTCAACCGGGGCTCAACCGTGGAGAGAGTCGGCAGCACTAAAATCCTGGGGATGCACATCACAGAGGATCTCACCTGGACCACCACCGTCACGTCACTCAATAAGAAGGGACAACAGCGCCTCCACTTTCTCCGCCGGCTGAAAAGGGCTAGTCTCCTTCCACCCATCCTCACCACCTTCTACAAGCGCACCATTGAGAGTGTGCTGACCACCTGCATCACTGTCTGGTACGGGAACTGCAGTGCTGCTGACCGCAAGACCCTACAGTGGACAGTGAACACTGCTGCAAAGATCATCTGTGCCCCTCTCCCCTCCATCCTGGACATTTTCCTTGCACGATGCTCCAGCAAGCCCTCCAGTATCGTGAAGGACCCCACCCATCCCTCCCACAACCTCTTCCAGCTCCTGCCGTCAGGTAGAAGGTACCGGAGTATCAAAGCTCGCTCTGTCAGATTGCTCAACAGCTTCTTCCCCCAGGCTGTGAGAGCTCTTAACTCCAATCTCCCTGTCCCCCTCTGAAACCATGAACACCTCAGCCCCCTCCCCTCAACTCATTAAAACTGTTGACAACATTTTCCTAAGAGCAATTCTGAGTGTGCTACACACAGGTGAGTGGGCTATACAAACCACCTGTAGTAACGCACTCATCCCACTATATGCACACTAGACACTTCCTATAATCACTCCTTGCTGCAAAGACTCAATGGTATAATATATGTTTACTTGTGCATTGCACTACAAAATCATTTTGCACTATGCGCTGCTTCCCCCAAATCTCTCTTCTACACAACATTTAATGTACAAAATATATTTCTTTACACAATTTTATGTACAAATATCTCTTTTGTACAATTTCATGTACAGTATGTATGTAAAGTTCTTGTACAGTCTCAGTTTGTGTATGTGTAGTCAACTAGGTATAGTAGTTATAGTATTTATAGTATATGTATAGTCAGATGGTTAACTGTTGTATAGCTCTATTATTTTCCTTATACTTGCATTGTTGTATGTTTATGTATGTTTAACTGGTATGTAGCACCATGGTCCTGCGAGACACATTTCGTTCCACTGTATGTCCACACATGTAGCGGAATGACAATAAAGCTTGACTTGACTTCACTTGACTTGACTTATGTCTTAAACAGTGCTGTCAAGTGATTACATAATTAATTACATAATGTGCCAATTAATTAATCACATTAATCTCAAATTAATATGATTAATTAACATGCACATCGTGTGCCGATTAATTAAAGATAAAGTTGTTATTAAAGATAATAGTGTTAATTTAGAAGAAAACGCCGAGTAGACGTTACAAAAAAGTAGCTTTAGAAAGAAATATTTTAATTCAACATAAAAAATACAAATAAGTAGGCTAGTGAAATACAAAATTATTTTTAAAAAGAAACAATACTCTAAATATAAAACTAAAAGCGCCAGTAGGTGGTGACAAATCCCTGTCTTTATTAGTGAATGATTCAGTCATTCATTCAATCGATTCATTCAAAAGGCTGATTCATTTAGAAACGAAGCAAGTGACTGCTTTTATGAATGGCTCACTGAATCATTGATTCAGTCAATTCCTTTAAAAACGTGGATTCTGTGTGCTGATCAGAGATGCACAACAGTTCTCCTTATTTTCATTGGCGAAATTACTGACAATGTGTCTAAAATGTATTATTCACACCTTATCTTCATTTTTACTGTAGGTAAAAACTTATGTTACTTATTTTTGTCTTTCTAAAAGCCAATGATGATTCTCAAAGAAAACACGCAGTGTTTGTTATAGTAACACGTGCAACTTTCACGCACATCTGATTGACAGAACCACACGCTTGTATTTCAGCATTGCTGTTAATGTTGTGGTTATTTTAGCAAATAGTTTGCTCCGTAAATTCAGTTCAACAGCATTAAGTTGAAGAAGGTAAACTTTATCTCTCGAATGAATCTGCACATGCATTTCAGGTAGGGGTGGGCGATATGGAAAAAATATATCACGATTTTTTTTAGAAATATCACGATTCTATCACGATTCTTTGTCATGTTGGTTTTACTATTTTGCAAGTTGTCTGAGCATTACAGCCAAACTAATTTGCCTATTATCAAGACGAAGCCTTTCAAAAAAAAGAAAAAAAAAGAAAAGAAAAGCAGATATTTAGGCCAAAGTGGGCAAAGATAAAAATCTTTGTCATTATTTTATCTTTCTTATTAAAAAAATAAGAACAAAGATACACATTACAAATACACATAATATACAAATAAAACAAACAGTGTTTTATTTTCAGGTACAATAGGTGTATTTAGCAGGAGCATTCAAGAATTTGAATGAACATATATAAAAACAAAAAAACTAAATAGACTTATTCCTAAAGCAACTGTATTAAAGTTTTTCAGTCAACAGTAGTGAGTGACTTTTCTCTTTACTTTTTGTTGTTTTATTAACATTAAAGGAATACTTCACCCAAAAATAAAAATTGTGTCATCTGTCTGTCAATTCTGTCATAGTGTTTTATATTTATACCATCATTTACTCAAAAGTTGTTTTAAACCTGAGTTTCTTTCTTCTGCTGAACATAAATGCTATGTTGAAGAACGTGGAAAACCAAACAGTTGCTGATCCACAGTGACTTCTACATGATTTTTTCCTGCTATCAAATTCAATGTGGACCAGCAACTGTTTGGTTACCCACATTCTTCAAAATATCATCTTTTGTGTTCAGCACAAGAAAGAAATTAATACAGGTTGGGACAACATGTGAGTAAATAACGGCAGAACTTAAATTTTAGGGTGAACTGTCCCTTTAATTACAGTCGGCAGCATGTTTAGTTCTGTCCCTTTAAGACCTGCACGCATCCGTTTTTCTCTGAACTGTTTACTTTCATTTTAGACATAACCAGCTGAGTCTATATGTAAACATTGTGCGTTTTGACAGTATTAGCACAAAAGATAACTTAGTTCAGTAATCAGGCGCTGTTTAACAGGCTTTTTAGTGCGCGCGCTTCGGGTGTATGCGCTCAGAAAAAGCGGACGTCAGACCAGCGCACGAATGAAACGTTTAACCGGCAAGGCTTGTATGCAAATAATGTACTTTCGCGATCGCGAATAAGTGCAGTGTCCTGAATACCGCTGTATGTCGTGCTGTACGGAGGCGCCAGAATGTGCGCTGTAGCACGATACTACGATATTTCTTCAAAAGCAGATCATGGAGACATTTTTATCGTCCACGATCAAAAATCGTCATATCGCACACCCCTAATTTCAGGTGTTCTTGCTCCGTCCAAGCAATAAATGCACGTCTTTGAATGAGCGCTGTAGCATATTCTTCAACTGCTCAGGTAACGACCCATTTCAGGGGCTGCCAAAATTACATTTTTAAAATGTCAGAGCTGAAATGCATATTAATATTTACAAGTAAATCTCCATATTATGCATAGGCTAGCCTACTTTCTATCTGACCCCCCCAACATCTAGTTTTGACGTCCATCGGTAGGGGGATCAATCCTTCTTTAGGGGGGTCAGAACCCCCAAACCCCCCTGTAATCCGCACCCTGAAACACGCTTCTATCCGTATTAGACAGAACAACGTCAGCGAACAAGAGGGAGAATGTGAGTACTGTGTGCGCAGGCGCTGCCGTTCTCAGTGCCGTCAAAATAAAATCCCACCTCGAACGCATCGGCCAAACAGAAAAAATTATCGGCCGATGCGGATATTTGAAAAATTGCCAAATATACCGGCCTTTGCGATATATCGGTCGACCGCTAACAGCGGGTATAAAAAATCCGGTCCAATCAATTTTAAAATTGATAGAAATTTATTTTTCCAACATTCGGACTAATTTCATGGTGTTAATTAATTGTATATTGATCCTACTCTGTTTGCCATTTATTGAGCTTTCTGTAGTCACGGCTGAAAACAACACAGTTTGAGTAAATCGGCTAGTTGAGCACTCATTCAAGAGACAACCAGCAACAACTCTATAAAAATTATCCCACATGTCCACCAGCATCACAAATAACAGACACTAATAATGCAAATACAGAAACAGACAATCCAGCTGACCCTGAAGGCCGACTATCAAACACAGAGAGCAGCTTTGACCAGGAACACACTCACTACAGAGACGAGGAGACGCAGGAAAACATCGCGTTCCCACGGTCATCAGAACTAAACTGACACAGTTAAACGTGTCTGTGAAACACTGAACAGCGGGAATGAGTCCGTCTGTCACCATATGAATGATCCGGCTCCAGTCTGTGTCTCCAACAGTTTATTAATGCACTTCTCATCATCTTACTATTGACTAATGACTTATCCACTTCTATCTCACTGGATTCTTCAATGACACTCATTTTACACTTCAGTTTATTTTACAAAACACATATTTGGTGAGATAAACATAGTATTTTTTTGTCATGTGAATAAAATGCCCTAAAATTGAGATGCAAAAACAACATGTAACTAACGCGCTACTTTCTTTAATGATGTGACATGATTAGTTAGTTTAGTCATCAGCTGTGTACAAATGATCATGAGTTAAATACAATCTAGGCAACAATGAAAAATGACTCTGTGTTTCCATAAATAAAGAGGCACAGACGAGAGTTTAGCAGCTGACATGACGAAAACACTTAAAAGAATATTTCTGATTGCTTGAAAAATATATTTTAAAAGTTTCAACACGAGACCTAAACACAGTCGGTTCAATCTTACAAGTGGCTCTCATATGCTACATTAAATATTTGAATGATTTATAACATCATCATTATTAAGTGATTATAAATGGTGAACGTTCATCTTTACACACTGTCATATGATCAAGTCAGTAAAGAGACCGAATGTGCGAGTCACAAACATTTCCCGCTTTATTTAGAATCAGACTCGAATCTAAAATGACGTGTGGTTCAGTGAGGGAGTCAGTAATAAATCTGAATGATTCACTGATTGAGCAAATCGGATATCAAATCATCACATTTGCAAACAATCTGGCCTTTCAGTTGCATTCTGGAGCCCCACACTAGATGATAAAATTATTGTGATACTTCAACGTGTTTTACCATTTATTAAATAAGCAATAAGGTACGATAGGTTTTGTCGTATATTGTATGATGGCATCACATCATAATCTAAAATGAAGCACATCAACCAGGGCTTTTTTGGTCAAAAATTATATAGCACTAGTAATAAATTTGGATTTCTGCAGTGATGACAAACATTTCATCTCATATGAAAATATCTGATACAGGGGTTAAAGCAAAAAAAAATCCTGAGCCTGAACTTTTTTCCGGGGGTTGGGGGGTTGCGGGGGTGGACACATATACAGGGTTATTTGGCAAACAAACAAACAAACAAAAACACATTTGAAAATTATTTATCATTAAACTACCTGATAAATAAACTAATAAAACAAAATGGTACAAATAAAGTGCTGCACACACAAAGAACGCAACTGTGGCAGCTTTAACATTTGAAAGGATACTATGGTAAAGTTATTGCTTTCCTTATTCAAACTGATTTTTTTTTCTTGAATATATGATTGTCCTGAAGAAAGAAAGCTGTGTCATACACTTGGAAAATTATGAGCTGAAAAACAAGCTTTAATATGACTATATTTATATATAAACTAATGTGAGGCAATAATAATTGGCTCAAATAAAGTATCAAAACCAAGTAATTACATGGTTTCACTGTTAAAATACATGTAATATGCCTATATTATAAAAAAATATCTGCAGAGGGCGCCAACGGCCTGGTGATGTTTCATGTGATTCAAAGACGTTTAAATCCATTTAATTTTAATATTTGGCCACATGCAAAGTCAGACACTTTTATTTTGAAATCGCGATGTACAATTAAATCGCATAATTAGACATATGTTGATGTATTCTCCTGTGCTGGCACCATAGACTGTAAAAAGGCACAGGTTTATAAATGGTTTATAAACAAATCTAGTGAGATAACGCAAGTTTTCCCAGATGAACCTTGAGCAACCCAAACTCACCGCATATACAGAGGAAGAGTTTAGCCCTTTTCACACAAACAGTCTTTACTGGTAAATTAAAATCCTTTTCAAAACTACTGGTAAATTTGTTCAGGAAATCATATAGTTCTTATGGAGATGACGTGATTATTTTGAGCTGTTTACAAAGCTCTGCAGCATTTTTAATAGTTTTTCTATGTAAATATGGCGCTAGATACACACGCAGCTTTTTCAATGTGTCGCTCGAGACGCAGCCGCTTCTTTTCCATTCCTCTGCTATTATGCGCGTCTCGTGTTTATAAGAGCAAAAACTTCTGATTGGCTAGTAATGTTAGTTTGGTTGAGAGTGAAAGCTGTGTTCCTCTCATACCATTGGTAGGCGAACTCATGAACTCGAACGTGATATCAACAAGTGTTTTTAAATGTAGGACGACTATATTTTTTTGTCTGCAGCCAAACGCCGCACACCGGAGAACTTTAAGCCCTGCTGATATTAACATTCAGGCAAAAAGAACAAAGGAGGCACTCTGCTGCCAGTAGAAAGAGCAGGTTCACTCTTTCTCCGATGAAGGAGTGTTTTTGAGCAGGTTCACTCTTTCTCCGATGAAGGAGTGTTTTTGAGCAGGTTCACTCCTTCTCAGATGTCTTTCAATGGCCAGCATCTAAAGCTCTGTTTAGCTGTGACAGTGTCTCAGTCCACGATACATTTACACTGCTTATTACATCTTAATATTATATAATAACTTTTGTAAGTTATGTGCATGTCAAGAAGTGAACCCGAGTTTCCAAACACATGTGACTCCAGCTCACGTGTGGATTCAGAGCACAGGTCAGAGGTCAGAGGTCAAACGCAGGTGAAAGTGAGTGTTGTGAATTATGATTGACAGATCGCTCACCTTTCTGCAGGATCTTCACTTCTCCATTCTCTCTCTTCATCTCCGTCATCAGCTTATGCTTTCTTTTCTCTTTCATCTCTTTCTCCTGCTCTTTTTCTCTGTCCTTCTCTCTCTCTTTCTTCTTCTCGCGCTCTCTGTCTCTCTGTTTCTCTTTGTCTTTGATAGTGTGATCTGTAGAAGAAAGAAACACATCGGACGGTTAAAAGCAACCAAAACATTCACTGATGTCACGTTCCTCTGATTCATGAACTAAAGCGCCGTACAGAAGGTGAGGCGTGTGAACGACGGCCTGACGTTTGGAGTCCTGCTCAAAGACACAATAGTGAAAGTTTGTGAATTTACCAGATCAAGTCTCTGACTAGTAGTCACAGTCAGCAGATTCTCAAAGTATTCTACCATATTTTCATACACCTGGATAAACTGTCATGAGAAATAAGGTTTGAACAGCCATAAAAAAAACCCTCATTTTCTTTATGCACAATGTAATTTTGGTCATTTGTATCTTAAACACTTTCTGGACAGGCTTCACACACACCGTCACATTCACGCGGACTGGATGACTTTCTTTCTTCTGGAGAACACAAAACAAGATTTTTTGAAGAACTACTTTTGTCAATACAGTGAAAGTAACCACTGCACCTACCTGACTATCACTTTATGGACAAAATTTCATCTTTAGTGATCCAGAAAGTCAGTCATGCAGGTTTGGAATGATGTGAAGGCGAGTAAATGACGGATTGATCGTGTTTGGGTGAACTATCGGCTCCTGAAAGTGATCTTTCTGAACAGCTTCTTCTGAGAAGCTTTACAATCCATTTACTGCTCTTGTCAGGAGAGTAACTGAACTGTAATGAGTTTGAGTTAGGAGTTGGGTTAGTTAGTAGTAGTTAGTGAGAGTAGCTGGTTAGCATCTGCAGGACAGGCAACAGTGCGTCTTAAATGACTGAATGTGGCTTTTGTGCTGATGTTTTCATCACAGTTGTGTTATGACAGATTAATATACACTAATAAAGTAGTAACTAATGTTATGTAGGAGTAACAGGCCTGACACAAATAGTGAATAACAGTTCAACACTCTTAGTTTGAAGATCACAGTGAAACACAGAAACAGCAGATTTATTACAGAAGATCGCTGTCATACAGTCAAACTGCAGCTTCAGTTGATTCGTGTTTTCTGCTGTAAATCAATGTTCTCCAAACATCGCTAAAGTGACGGACGAGCGAGTTATTACAGATACTTCAGCAGTAATATAGCAGTTATTATAGTCGTGTTGATCTTCTGCTATCATTTCAGGAATGACAGCAGATATTTCGATTACTGTTTTTATTAATACGGGCTATTATTCTGCCGTCCTACAGACTATATTGACGCATTTATTATTACATATGATGATGTTTTCAGACAGCAGGTATTATTATGCTGTTATTCCGCGTTAATATGCGCGCTCTGCGGCGGGTCACATTGCAGCTGCACGAGCCACCGATGCTAAGCTAACTAGCGCGCGCTGTCGGGTGTTTTCCACACAAATAAACACACACACACACACACACACTCATTCAGCAGCACAATAAACACGTA